>JAOUZG010015602.1:3786635-3803458 GCA_026289955.1 Argiope argentata | reverse complement strand
AAATAATTAAGAATTCCACCAAATTTCTTGCAGCGATTTTAAAGCGACATATTGCCAAATAATGTAGAATTCCGCCAAATTTCTTTGGCGATTTTTCACCAGCGCCAACCTAACGGGAAATAACCTAAATTAAATCATAAACTCACTAATATACAGATGGTAATGAATTCAACTGAAAATCAATTTGCAGAATAATTAAATTCGAAATATTTGATGTGAAAGAATTATAATTTTAATGTTAAAAAGTAAGAAATAATTGTGATATTTCGATTTTAAAAGTATAAGGTTCGATTTTATATTAAAGATATAAAAATGTTTTTTTTTCAAGATGTTTATAATAAGCGGAATTTTATAAAAAATATTTTAAGTTTTTATTCTTAAATAAAAAGTGCACACCAAATAGAAAAACAAAATCACCAAACTCATTCAACTTAAAACCTTAAATAAGATTTCAATGAGCTTAAATCAATATCTGAGACTATAAAGGAAAACGAAATTATTTTTCAAGAATTTGTTGAACTTTTAAATTGGCAAGATTTGCCAGAGAACAATTGTCGTAGAAGAAAACAAACTTGTCTCCCTCAGTCACGCCTCATTTATTTTCTCAATCTCTGATTGGCTGTCACCCTTTTCACCTACGTCTCACTCAGTTACTTGAAAACTCCTTTTCGCACTCTCTGTCCTACTGAGATTTAAGCATTCTATTTGTTCCCGCCTACTTCCAGACATAATCCCTTCCTTCGTTATCGAAGGATTTTACGATTGTTTTATTCTATCTTACTTATTTTCTTCCCAACCATTTTTTTTAATCTCTTGAAAGCTTAATTTTTTATCATGTAATTTCATGTTTAACCACCAATTTCTTGAGATTTCATTTTATATGTATATGTAAATGAACTTGCCATGTTATTTTTTTATCATGTCAAAACATGTTGTTTTAGCTTGCTTTTTTTGAAACTTCAAAATGCGCAGGCAACAAATTGGTGATTTATCGCTTTTAAGGCATCAATTTTTCGTCCTTATGGTTATCGTCCTATGAAACACAAAGTAGGAAACGGAAATGAACGCGAATCAATAAGGCGATGTATCGAAAGTTATATATTAAAACATAATGCAGAAGTTCGTCACATTTGGCAATTTATCGCCAACTAAAATTACAATTAGATTTCAAAATTATTCATTCTCTGAATTCTTACGAATTGTCTTAATTTATTAAAAATATTAACCTGTTTAAACTGGTTTAAAACTATCTTAACAATGAGATTATTTTATGAATCAATATTTAGAAAAATTATGTGTGTGTTTTTTTTAAATCTTAAAATCGGTTTTTACTCCAAATCGGCAAAAGTTTGTTTGCCAAATGGAAATAAATGAAAATCAAAATTTAAAATATATTTATTATATATAAATAAATAGAGAGAGAGACGTTAGGGGAGTTAGAGACCGATAGAGAAGTCGATTGTTTCAAACTGGTTTAAACTGGTTAGTAACAAATTAATTAATAAGATAAACTATGACTTAAAAAATAATGTTTTTTACATGGTAACTTGAAATTTGTGATCGTAAATTTTTTAATATTATTTTTTATCATCATTATATCATTATATCAAAAAAATTTCAATTCAATAAATTCGCCAATAACCTTCTTGGAAAAGAAGTACATTTGTTGGTTTAGTTATAGTAAAGAAAGCGGCTGGCGATTTTCCTTTTAAGTGAAAAACCACTACGGGTCACTTATAATTTGGAAGATGTTTTCTTGGAAAGAAAGTGCCCACATGATAGATAAAACTTCTATGATACATTATATAGTCTTGTTTCAGCCTAGAGAAAGTGTTACTTGTCTCTTTTGTCGAAAATCCTTGAGTCATGAAATTGGCTTGATACATTATACCATGTACTGTTTATCAATCGCATTAATATAATTTCGTTTATATTTTTTGTATTGGTTTATTATCAAGTGAGCATTTGATGTTGCTTTAGTTTGAAGTATTTGAAATGTATAGGAAAGAAATTGGTGATTTATCGCTTTTCAAGGATCAATTTTTCACTTTTAGGATTACTAGAAAATACTAAAGAAATATTTCTCATTTCACCACTTATCGCCATTAAAAAGTTACATATTGCCACGAATGTCTGCTCTGTGCCTGATTCTCAGGTCTGGGCGATAACAGGCGGGACCGTAAAACGTTATCGTCCGAGGAGGCACAGAAAGAAAATGGGAATAAACACGAATCAGTAAGGTGAGTTATCGAAAGTTATATAATTTGTTTTCCGTAACTTTCAATTTTTCTTGCCTGGTAAAAAAACATGTTGAAACTCAAATAATTTTCAGATTAAAAAAAAAAAGGCTCTTCAGTTTTCTAGAAATTGACCATTGCACAATACAATAATCAATTCATTCATTCCAAACCAATTTTTAGCTGAATTTCGAACAAAAAAAATCTAGCCTTAAAATATAGTTCTATTTTAGCTCAAGCGATTTTAAAATTTAAAAAAAAATCAAATATCGACGCATGCGCAATCTGATAATCACATGAGGGTTTAAAACTGGTTTAAACTGGTTTTTCAAGAAAAAAATTCTGGAAAAATTCTCAAGGATAAAAAATTAGAATTCGATTGATTTTGATATGGACAAAAACCATCCTGTTTCTAAATGTTGGTGATAGCGAAATAAGAGTCACGTGAGAACATGATATTTTTTTCTGACTAATTAAAAATGTGAGATTTAAAAAAAATTAATGTTATCACATCTTTCATGATAACTTAAAGGTTGTGATAAAGGATTTCAATTTCTATCCTTATAATTTTTTCATTGGTAATTTTAATTCATCCTGGAATTCAAAATCTTTATCAATAAAAGAAGTAATGAAAATTTTTCATAACTAAAAAGTATCCACTCGTGAAAACAAATCAAATATCGGAATATCGAAAAAAATCAATTATCAATATAAATCAAATATATAAATATCAAAAATGGTTTTGTTTTAAAATTAAATTTTGAGAAGGGCAACAACCATCCTGTTTCTAAATGTTGGTGATAGCGAAATAAGAGTCACGTGAGAACAAGACATTTTTTTCTGTCTAATTAATACTGTGGAATTTTAAAAATATTAATGCTATCACATCTTTTATGATAACTTAAAGGTTGTGATAACGGATTTCAATTTCTATCCTTATAATTTTTAATTGGTAATTTTATTAATCCTGGAGCTCAAACTTTTTATCAATAAAAGAAATAATGAAAAAATTTTCAAAATAGAAAAGAATCCCAATCGGTGGGGGAAAAAATCAAACAATTTTGCTTTAAAATTAAATTTAAAATAAATTCATCTTACTCTAATGTGGTTCCTCCTAGGGGATATCAAATAAAAGATAGTGGGGGAATCGATAAAGCATACTTAATCAATGCACATACTAAAATCTACAACCCCGAAGTAAAATAAATCAAAAGAAGGATATCTCTTTGGTCAGTTTCGCCTCACGCCATTTAACTTTAACAAGGGCAGGACAACAAAGTATCCTATCAGTACATCCTCAAGTTAATCCCCCGTTTCATTCTGCCTGGCTGGCGAAGTCATGCCAGAGGCTTTACGAACAGACCATCCATCTTAATGCCGGCGATTGATTCAAAATAGAAAAAGTAACGCACGATAAACACGGAGAGCTTCGTCAAATAAAGTTTCCTGCTGCCGACAGAAACATAACAACCAATGAAAGAAAAAAAAAAGAAGGAAGGATGGGAAATATATTTTGCTTCGGCAAGAAAGATTTGTTTTGTCTTGCCGAATCAATGGGCTGAACTGGAGAAAGTTGTTGGGGAATAATTTAACGAGCTCTTCTTTCGGCGATAAACAAAGAAACGGGGAATGAAATTTGTCGATGATAAATGTGCGTCATCAGACATATTTGGAACACGGAAAAGCGAAGTTTATAAATCCTTGTACATTTGGAAATGGAGTTTTATTTATCTATTTTTTTGTGATGAAAGAGTAGGAAAAATATGGGGAAATACTCCTTAAAACATTACTTTGGAAGTATTTAATGGTGGAATTAGATTTCAAAGAAAATATACACCTTTTATGCAAATACGTTCACAAATAACTTGTAATATTTTTAAAGAGGATTTTGCAAATATAACTTCCAAAAAGTAAACACCAATATCTAAGAAAATGTTTTTACATTTGACTGAAATAGATGTCGAAGCCAGTAAATAATAAATTCTGAAAAGTTAAACAAGAAAATACAAATTTGTGGACAAAAATATCTGGAACAATACAAAAAAAGGTATTATGCAAAGTGATCTTGGCTATTCAAAGCACTCTACAGCTTTAACCGAAATGCTAAACGATTTGAAAATGTATTAATAGAATATTCATAGTTTCGCAAACATTTTTTTTAATTAAAAGAGCTTCAGTTTTGGGGAATATTATATTGAAATAAATACAAGCAAGAAATCCCAGAATTAGAATTGATATTTATTACATTTTAGCAATATTTCTTTCTTTTTTTTCTTTTTCTTTCTTTCTTTCTTTCTTTCTTTTTCTTTTCTTTTTTTTCTTTTTTTCTTTTTTGGATGAAAGAGTTAGAGAAATATGGGGAAATACTCCTAAAAAATTTACTTTGAAAGTATTTGATGGCGGAATTAGATTTCAAAGAAAATAAACAACTTTTACGCAAATACATTCGCAAATAACTTGTAATATTTTAAAAAAGGATTTCGCATCCCCATTACAAATATAGTTTCCAAAAAGTAAACAACAATATCAAAGAAAATGTTTTTACATTTGACTGAAATAGATGTCGAAGGCAGTAAATAATACATTCCGAAAAGTTAAACAAGAAAATACAAATTTTTCGACAACAATACAAAAAAAAAATTGGTATTATACCGGGTGTCCATAAAGTTCCCGTACTCCAAATTAAAAAAAAATCATTTTCCATTATTTTTTTCCAAGTATATTAAAATTTGCCATACGAGTAATGAAACCATGGACATGCTTGAAGCTTTTTTCGGCGATCGACTTATCTCAAAAAATCTTTGGCCACCTCGATTCCTTATCTGACCATTCCGAACTTTTTTTAGTGGGGATATTTAAAGGACAAAATTTATGAAGGTGATCCTCAAACAATAGATGATTTGAAAATTGCAATTACCCAAAGGATACAAGAAATCACTCCCAGCATGTTAAGACGCGTTTCGAAAAACATGCGCAAACGAGTTCAGCTTTGTCTCCAAGAAAGGGGTGGACATTACGAACATTTATTATAAATGCAAGTTCAGTATTTTTTCCTTAGTTATGTTAAAAGTGCTTTTTATCATTGGCATAAAAATAATTCTTTTAAAACCTATTGTTTTTTGTAAAATAAATTCACAAATCATCAGTACGGGAACTTTTTTGACACCCTGTACAAAGTGATCTTGGCTATTCAAAGCACTCTACAGCTTTAACCAAAATGCTAAAAGATTTGAAAATTTATCGATAGAAAATTCATAAGATGCGTTAAAGAGATTCGCAAATAAAAAAAAATTAAAAATTAAATGAGCTTCAGTTTTGGGGAATATTACATTGAAATACAAACAAGCAAGAAATCCCAGTATTAAAATCGATATTTATTACATTTTAGAAATATTTATTTTTTTGTGATGAAGGAGTCAGAGAAATATGGTGAAATACTCCTAAAAAAATTACTTTGAAAATATTTGATGGCGGAATTAGATTTCAAAGAAAATAAACAGCTTTTATGCAAATACGTTCGCAAATAACTTTAAAAAAGGATTTTTAAAAAAGGATTTTGCATCCCCAATACAAATATACTTTCCAAAAAGTAAACACCAGTATCTAAGAAAAGGTTTTTACATTTGACTGAATAGATGTCGAAGGCAGTAAATAATACATTCCGAAAAGTTAAACAAGAAAATACAAATTTATCGACAAAAATATCTGGAAAAATACAGAAAAAATGGTAATATACAAAGTGATCTTGGCTATTCAAAGTACACAACAGCTTTAACCAAAATGCTAAACGATTTGAGCATTTATCTATAGACAATTCATAGCATGTATTAAAAAGTTTCGCAAATAATTTTTTTTTTAATTCTAAGAGCTTTAGTTGGGGGCATATTACTTTGAAATACAAACAAGCAAGAAATTCCAGCATTATAATCGATATTTATCCCATTTTAGCAATATAAATAAAGCATATTGTTCAAAGAGGGCTCACTGATTCAAGTCTGTTGCTGTTGTTGTGACTAATGGCACTTGCCATGGACAAGCCCCACTGTTACGATCAGCAGATCTTAAGCCGGAGATATACGCCTCTTGTTTTACAAGTAACGCCATCTAGGGTCAAGAGTACGACTTAGCTACACACACGTCACAACCCTTTTTAGCGGGCTGACTACATTCATACAAATTCATTCATACATCTCAGATCGTAATTTAGACCTAGAAAAGAGAACGATCACCTCTGATCCAATACCCCCAGTGATATTACTCTCGATATGGAGGACTTTGCGACCACGAACAGATTTAACGAGCGCCAATTACCACACACTCGGGGGAATCTTTTGGCCGGTGAGCTTCGAACTCGTAACCTAAGGGGTACTTGTCCAAAGCTCTACCAACCAGGCCATCCCGGCCCACAATTCGTCTAAAAGGCGCGAGTGATAATGAGGTCTTCAACAGCGAACCGCAGCTGATAGCTTGTTATCTGTTACACATGCAATTAAGACAAAATTAAATCATTCATGTCAGTAAAATTTAAAACATTCCTCGGATAAATAAAATTCTTTAAATGGCATCATAATTAAAAATCACACGGAGTGAGATCGGGTAAAAAGATTCGCAAATAAATGGAAAATGAAAAGCTGATCACCCTATCATGTAAATATTACCATGGGCACCTATTTCGATAGAGTCCATCAAATAGAATGACTAGATAATGTAGCCGTCGTCCTGGGCAAGCGAAAGCACGTCTTCCCTATAATCAGGGTGTGCCGGGTCCACCCTCGATTAAGGCATGGTTATTCTTCACCAAGTGTTTTATCTGTGAAATGTGTATGAAAGAGTAATGTTGTAAAAAGGGGATGTGCAAGAGAGTGTGTGAGTGTCATCTTCATATGAGTTAAAACCAGACTTTGGCCCTTGGGTCCTCAGAGGACTTTAACCTCAGAAGCCCCCCCTCCCCTTTTCACTATCTCTTGCGCTAGGTTTGAAGGGGCTACGGTAGCGAAAGTGATGAGTGAGTAGCAAAAGTCGTACTCTTGGCCCTAACTTGCACTACTACAAACAAAAGACGCTGATTAGGGATAAATCGCTGATTACCTCAACGAGTTTGTCATTGGTAAGTGCCATAAGAAACAACAACATGTTGGAAAACTATTGGTCAAAAACTTTTGCATGTGTCGAAATAATAAAAAACAATGTCAAAAAAGAGGAAAAAAAATCTCAATCATTTTTCTTTTGCATTAATACAATTGCAAATTTTCATTTATTTGCTTTAATTTGCTATAAAAATATTTTTTAGAAAACACTTTTTTTATTGGCAATACACAACTTCTGAATAATTTAAAATTGAAAACCATTACTATTATAAATGGCAATTTATTAATATAACTTATTATTGAAAACCATTACAATAATAAATATTAGTGTTGGCATTCTATACAACATATCATTGAAAATCATTAAAATTATAATTGGCCATATTTGGCCTTTCTATACAAATTATAATCGAACAACATCACAATTATAAATGGTAGCGTTTGGGATTTTAAACCACTTATAATTGAAGACCATTAATTTTGTAAATGTTGATGGTAGTTACTTTTAGAGCAAAATATATTTCATTCAGATCATTACTTTGCCTTCCTTTTTATTATTCAAAATTTTAATATTTCTTGGGTAGTAGAAATTTCATTGATAGAATGGCATCATTTGCAATATTAAATAGTAGATGAGAAAAAACAATTTATTTTAATGGAAATTTTCTGATATCTTTCATATATAAGAATTTCCGAAACATTAAAAGCATTTTGTTGTACCATGTTATATAAAATTCAATAAAAAAGAATTAATGGAGCAATTTTTAATAAATATATCTTCATCTGGCGGATAAAAATTGATTCTGAAAAATTGTGTGTTTTTTTCTCTCATAACGTCTGATAAATATCGTCTGCTAAAGAATCAGCACTAGCAGAATTTTGAGATAGTAAGATAGAAGAATAAGAATTTCTTCTATCTGTTCTTATTAAAATTTTAATTTATTTCAAGCTTACAGATGTTGTATATCTAATATCGAAATTTAATATAGCCATATGCTTTTTGTAAAATCCATCAAGCTAGTTTCATAAGTATTTTGACACTTTTGTTCTTAGTCGAAAAGGAATGTATTCAGCTCCATTTTCTAATAGAAATTTTATTTTTCCTTCTTTTTGTGGGATATATTAGCTCAGGGAAAAGAAATTAAAATATAACAAAAAATCCATATCAAATTGCAAAATAACTGATGTATGAACGTGGAAAATTTTTTTGTTCTCGTTCGATAAGATTTCATAATCCAAAGCATTTATTTGGAAGAAATATATGAAATATATATTAAATATCAATTCTTGCAAAATAGCACATTCCCTATTACTTTTTTTTCATATGAGTAGACATTACAAAATATCAATGTGATGTAGGGGAAAAAAAGGAATTGACAAAATGCAGACAGTGAGTGTTATCAAAGCGCATCATATCATGATTTATTTTCCATTGAGATCTCCGCTGGTAATTTTGATGAAACTTTCCCTACAAAAAGTATTTTTTAAGCCTATCTGCTTTGGGCGTGATGTTTCGTTACCATAACAACCTAGGGGGGCTGGGGGATCTCTAGAGCCGAGATTTTTTTCTCGTTCTTAGAAAATAACAGGAAGAAACACTTCCTTTTTCTTCTGTTTGGAATTTAATCCGTCCTTTCACTTTCATTTGAGGACCATGAAAGCTCAAAGCGCAATCAATCTCAATATCGACGACTGAAAGAATGCGGGAACACAAATCTAGGGGGAGGAGAAGAATATCCAACAAAGGAAAATGCCGACAATGTGTAATACAAAACTTTTTTTGATGCAGAAAGCTTCTTTTTATTTAACTTAATGGCGAGAGGGGTGGGCGAGAGCTGTACTTACATCTCCTGTATTTACCGCTTCAACATTCCAATGTTCCAGAGGGAATGTTATTAGGCCTAACGCATAAAGAGAAAGAGAGAGAGAGAGAGATTCAGTTTGCCAAATCACGTTCGGAAAACGAGATATTTATATATAAACTTGTATTTGATGGATTTCAATTTATTATCCTTTTTTTAAAAATTCATATTTTTCACATTAACTTCAAATGTACTTCCTCCTTAAAAAACGATTAAGTATTAAACTTTGGTATAACGTGGAGTTGTTTCTAAAATGATTATTCAGACAGGTAAACGACGAGAAACATAAATTTTTCTTTCAAATAAAACATAACTGATAAAATTTTTGAGATTTTATATACCTTCTTATAATTATCAAACTGAATTAGTTTCTTTTTTCGTAAATTAATTGCAGTTTTGTTTAAAAGTCTATTCTGCTCTGAGTTGTGTGCAGCTTCATAAGATAAAGAAAATGCGGAAAGTCTGCAAATGCTAACGCATTATATCTTAGAGTTAAAAAATTTTTTAATCGTTTGCTAATGTAAATATTGTTGAAGAAATACTTATTAATTAATCAAATATTTTGTTTATAAATGTTTTCAAGGTATATCGCTTACTGAAGAGCTGAAATAATTGTGGATGTTGTCTTCAAGATTTTTTTTAAAATTCTAATATAGCCTTGTTTTCTTATTTTATTAAAATTCCATTTATATTATATTTCCAAATAGTAAAGAAATGCTTTACAAATCTGATCATTGTTAATAAACTACCAATAGAGATAGAGATATTTTAAATTATAATACATATAATTAAAAAAAAACTCATAATAATAATAGAAACCTAGGAAGTATAAAAAAACATTTCTCTAATTCAAATTCATTTCTTTTATTTTTATTTATAAACACACACACACACACACACACACACACACACACACACACATTGCTAAAATCGATACAATAAGATTTATTTTTTTTAATGTCAAAACCAATTTTCTAATTCTAAAGTATTTATATTTAGGTTTATCGGCATAAAAGAGACATTTTTTGAATTATAAGACAAGCATAAAACTGAATGAAAGTCTATTATAACTTTGTTTTCTAAATTCAATGTATTTCGGATTCAGATATATTCTTATGAACAATAGAATAACACATTGAATATCTTCTTTAAATTCATAATAATTATATATTTTCATCTGAATGCCTTTTATAATTAACTTGTAGTTAAATTAAATTGTAGAATATAATAAACTAATAAAATTGATGTAAATAAAAACAATAAAATTGCTATCATATCCTATTAGGGTTATTTTTTTATTGTAAATGAGACTTTATGGATTAACAACAAAAACTTTTATTAAAAAAAACCTTACTAAAATACTATTTTATTAGTTTTACTTGTAATTTCTACTACACGACAGTTTTAATTAATTATAAACCCTATTAATTGAAAAGTGGATACAAAGTATTTATTTGTATATGTATTGATGAAAACTATTTATTTGTATATGTATATTGAAAAAATGCTGAATTGTTAATAAAAATATCTTCCAAAATAAAATTTCCTCACTTAGTACTTTATCAATTAATTAAAATTAGTTATAATGAATTATTATTTTATTTATATAAAATAATATGTACTTTATTAATAAAGATGCCTATACTTGTACATGAAATTAGAATTTTCATATTTTAACATCTATGAACTTTTACTGGTTATGCTTGAATTAAAATTAATAAATAGTTTTATTTATTAATTGAAGGAACTGGGATATAGAGGACATTTTTCATCAATGCTTAAAGTTGATAAATAAAGTAATTAAACTATCGAAAAATTATGATTTATAAAATAATGAATATGTATATGAAATTAGAACGATGTTATATTTATAAAAGTTCAAAACACAGCACAGTAAAAATTAATTGAAAAACATTTTATGATCGCACAGCATTAAGCAAACTGATTTAATTAAATTAAAAGAAATAGGAAATGTGATGATTTATGAAAGTGGTGTAATTAAAATTTCCTAAAATGAAAATAAAAGTACAAAAAAAATGTGTATTAATTATAGTAGCAATCTGAATAATAAAAAGGAATTTAGAAATAATGTTTATAAATTATTATATTTTTTAATTAATGAAAAATATCGTTTTCATTTTCAAAACTAACTTTCATTTTCAAATTTAACCGTATAATTTATCAAATAATAAATTAATTAAATTATCAATCATATATTGTATATCATATATACAAGAAATCATATATTGTAATCATATATATAAGAAAAATAATTCTATTAAATTAAAAATTAAACTTCAATGTTGAAGAAGACAAAGACCTAAATAATCGAACTGCATTCCAAATACTATTTTTTTATTTCTGTAAAAAAGATTTAAATATTATGTATAACAGTATAAACGATTGAACTTACCTGAAAACTGTAATTAAATTATTCAAATTATTTTGAATGTTGTAATTTTTTTTTAAAAAAATTGATTATCAGTGCATATTATTAGTTATAATAATTTAATTTGTTGGTCTCTTGTTCATTTAATAATTTTCCTTTTATTATTACCTAATTTTATGATTAAATTAATAATTTATCAAGATTTATTTATTCTTTTTTATTTAATTTGCTAATTATTTTATTTTTAATGCTATTTTCTTATATGATTTACATTCTTATTGTTTAAATGATTATTTACTCATATCATTTATTGTTATTATGTTTTAAATTCCCTGAGTAATCAGCGTTAGTTTTTTTTTTAAATGCATTGTGAAAATTTTACTCTTACAAATGATTTTATCTTAATTTTAAAAATACTTAAATATTTAAATAAAAGATTTATAATAATGATTTACTTATTATTTAAATTATTTTAAAGGAAAACTAATGCATCTAAGATTCTTGTTTCATTAAAACTCTTGCGGAATAAATTCCTATTAACTTTAGCATTAAAATATAAATTTCTGAAACTAATAAATGTTCTTTCAAACTTATTATTTGATTTTAAAAAACCATATTGGGGAAAAAAATCAGATATTTATCCATAAAAGCTTCTAAAGATATTTGAACAAAAATCCGAAACAGGTCAAAACATGTAATAGTATATCGATTAAAAAAATGTAAAGATAGAGTTCTTTATATTTAATAACCAGACAATATAAAATATTTTTCATTTGCTAGATGATAAAACTTCTTTACTTATTTTTTTATTCTTTTCATATCTGTTTCATGTTTCTTTATGGTTTGAAAGATCAGAAGCTAGATAAATATACTTTGGAAAACAATCATTTCATTCTGTACCACGGTATTTTGTTATTTCAGTTTAATTTTTTGACTTCGCAATAGAAAAGACTCCATTAGAAAATTATAATGTGTTTATCTATTTTAGAAGCAATTTAATGAAAAATTTGTTTGTATTTTAAACTAATACTCACTTTTTTCACGAATTTGAACAAAAATATAAGGAGATTAATTATTTTGGGAAAAACATGTTTTCTAATTCAACAAGAGGAATTACTTTTTATTTTCGATTTTTAAAAAATGTGATTTCTAAAGCAATACATGCCGTATTTATGCATGCTGTATTGTGTGCGTGTTTACACGTTTTACAGATGTAAAATGCTATAAATATTATTTAGATAGGAAAATATGTGTGAATCTTTTTTGAACTGAGAATATTTATACCAGACTCACCAATCCACCCGAATGCGCAAGGATTTAAACCACTATGGTTAAATGACAGGACCGCCACAACAGCAACACTGGCGGGAGCTATGATTTAATACTATTGGTCATTACCGGCTACGGTACAACCCTTTTCATAGGAAGTACGTAACGTCATCATAGGCAGCAGACTACTCACACCTATTAGTGCACCCTCCATGGTAGCGAGATTAAACCACCATGCCGGAAGCAGGTGGTTTAAACTCGCTACCACCACTTTAGTCTTATTGTATATATATTAGGGCCGTGATGGCCTAGTTGGTAGAGCGTTGAACTCGTACTCCTTAGATTACGGGTTCGAAGCTCACCGGCCAAAAGATTCCCCGAGTGTATGGCGACTGGCGCTCGTTAAATCTGTTCGTGGTCGCAAAGTCCTCCATGTCGAGAGTAATACCACTGGGGGTACCGGGTCAGAGGTGATCGTTCCCTGTTCCAGGTCTAAATTACGATCTGAGAGGAATGAATGAATTTGCATGAATGAAGTCCGCCCCTAAAGTGGGTTGTGACGTGTGAGTAGCTAAGTCGTACTCTTGGCCCTAGATGGCGCTACTTGTAAAACAAAGAGACGTATCACATAGGCTTAAACCATCTGCTGATCGAGGTGGGTTGTGACTAAGGCAAGTGCCATTAGTCACAACACACACACACAACCACATATATGTTACATGCCGAGAATTTTACTTTTTGCAGCTACGACAAATTGTATTAAGCGGTATTGAAACACTATATCTATAACTTGCTGATTTTGTGGACAGTAAGGAACAAACTATAATCATTGTTTCTGAAGGAACAGAATATTTGACGCCACGTCCCTTCTGTGAATTACATCAAAAAGTGTTTAAAACAAATGAAATTAAGCCAAATTATACAACACGTAGCATATCTGGTTTTAAATTAAAGAGAATTATAGAAAACATATCATGATCCCAGGGAAACATTACCCAGTTAATCATAGCACAAAATGTACTTATTCATTAATGTCTCCAAAAAATTTACATAAATGTCAAAGTCTGCTTATTATTTTATTTCATTTCATTTTAAAAGCTATCAAACATTTTCCGAAAACCTTAAACATTGCCTTTAACAATATTTAAGAATTTATTTAAAGTTGTATTAAAATAAGTCTGAACAAAGCGGTAAACAGTTTGTTATAAACTGACTTTTATTAGTGGGCTCAAACATAATTTGATATTTTAATTAATTTCTTTCATTTAGTATTAAATATTTTCATTAGTTTACATATTAAGAGATCCTGGAATCAATATTTTCTCAACTTTTTCGACCAAATAGAATGACTTATAAGAAGCGAAACGTGGTTGAATTAATTAATTAAATCTTAATTTAGAAATAAACAAAATAATGCATTGTCATTGACAATACTCAAAAGTTACGAAATTTCACAATTCCATCTTAAAAAGAATAAAAATTAGATTGCAAATATCAAAAATCCTTCTTCACAAATAGAAAACAAATCAATTTAATTAAATATATTAAGTATAAAATAAGTACAATTATCGAAAAGACAAATAGTTTTATCAAGAATCAGGTAACGCAATTAAGAGAGAATGCAGGTAATGTAATGATATTCAATTACATATTTATGATTCAGAGAAATATTTTCCTTAATGAGAAACTTATAGCTTCTTTATTATTTATTTCATAATATTTGAATCACAATGAGATTGCGATTTGTTTGCCATGAGATAAACCAAACAAAATAAGGAGAAGATTAAAAGGTATCAAAATGTTGTTTACAAAATGATATCTTGTTTACAAAATAGGAACACATTTATAAGATATCTTTTAAATAATAAATGACAAATTATTATGTCCAATTTAATTCCGATATTACAATTGTCAAAGAATTTTTATTTGTGCTATCTTTAGGGTTTAAAATGATATTTTTCTAAAAGAGAAACTAATAATATTTTATTGCTGAATTCTTATTGACAAAAATTACTAAAATGGACAAAAAATGTAATATCAATTTAATATAAAATTGCACAATAAATTTTGAAAAATTGTGATATTTTTTTTAATTTAAAACGAAGAAAGAAAATATATTAATTTAAAAATATTTAGTAGAATCATTTAGGGATACAGAATGGAGATTTTAAGAATTCCCATTTGTATTCTTAAAATTCAAAACAATAATTTACTAAAAGATAGGTACTATTATTCTCTATTTGCTTGCGATAAAATTGCAATATGAAATTGTAATATTAATTATTTGTTCTCGTGAACCGTCAAAACATTTCATGAAGTTGCAGAAATATTTGGTACATGAATATTAATTCTGTATTTTCGAATTTAAAAAAAGTCATTTGCTGGTTGTAAAAACTGAAAAATTTACTCAAAATATTTTCCATCAGGAACTATATAATTTCCCCATCTTTCGGTGTGGTTGTTTACAAAATATGTGGTGGTTTAGTTGCAGTTATGTTACCAAATCTGTATTTGAATTCTAATTGGGAATTGGGCCGCTCTCCAGAAAGAAACGGTTCTCTCAACATGAAGAGAAACAACTAGTAGGGTGAAAAAGGTAACATTACATGTATATTGAGATGTGTGTGTGTGTGTGTGTGTGCGTGTGTGTGTGTGTTGTCATTCATTTTACAGTATATTGGCGAGCATTGTTCTGTTGAAAAAACTACATAGTTTTTCCTTTCGCCATATTCTGAGGTTCCTCTTTTAATGTTTCGTCCAATTGATCCATTGAGTCGGTTTCCATTGATGGTTCTGCGAGTACTGTTGTAAAATAGCATCTCGCATATTCTTTTATCTTTTTGCTATGTATTCTATCCTTTACAGGGTGTACAGAAAGTCACTATCTATTTTTTTGGTTTAATGGTTGGTAAACTTTTATATTGCAGATAGAGAATAATGATGAATATGGAAGAACGTATTCTGGTTGTAAAACTCTATATCCGGGGAAACAAGTGTGATGGGATTAGAGACAGCCAACAAAGACGACACAACAGACCCGGGCCTACAGGTAAAGCTATTCGTCAATTACTCGACAAATTCAAAAAAACGGGCTCACTTCATGATGAAGAAAGATCTGGACGTCCCTCTACACCACAACTAAGTATTGAGTTAGTTCGTGAAGTCTTCGAAGATTATGCACACATGTCGATTCGCAGGACATCACATAGACTACATATTCCTACCTCAACTGCTCATAAGATTTTGAAAATGACATTGAAGAAAAAGGTCAATCACATTCTAATCTCACGCGATCTACAGGAAGAAGATGATCTGGCAAGAGCAGCTATGTGTACAGAGTTAAGTGAAGAAACTGAAAACGAAAATTTAACGGAGGAAAATTCTTTTTAGTGATGAAGCCACCTTTCACACATGTGAAAAGGTTAATCGACACAACTGTCGCATTTGGGCGACTGAGAAACCACATGAGTTCATATCATGGGAAAAAGATTCTCCTAAGGCTAATGTGTGGCTTGGAATAACCATGTTAAAAGTGTATGGCCCTTTTTTCTTCATTGAGCAAACAGTAACAGGAACTGTCTATCTGGATATGCTGGATATGGACCGCGTTTGTGGAAACCAGAGGAAGAAAATGTATGAGTTGCACATTAAAATATTCCTTCAACAATATCCCATTGAAGATTGGTCTTATTTTAACCTCTTCTGTAAAATAGATAGGAACTTTATGTACCTATGTATGTATGTTATGTATAGAAAAATCATTTATAAATTGCCCTTGAAAGTTAAATCCAATAAGGTAGGTTCCGCACAAATGTTGAACCTCAACTGATGCATTTCTGCTGTAGTTTTCTGGCAATAAAATGAAGCAGCATATCTTCCCGCAAATGTTGTTTGATTAGCAGAAAATTCAATGTCTTTTATAATATATATATATATATATATATATATATATATATATATATATATATATATATATATA
>JAOUZG010015602.1:3770956-3785380 GCA_026289955.1 Argiope argentata | reverse complement strand
TGTATTGAACGCTTAAATGATTAGATTAATTATATTAACGTCTATGTATGTCTATGTTTATTATATTAATTATATTAACGTGTAACATATTGTGTCTATGCTTAACTTAACAACTAACACTTACCGCAGTCTATTTCGTCACTTCCGTCTCCACAATCATCGTCGGAATCACAGCGCCACCTTACGGGAATGCAGGTGCAATTGCCATACTGAGGGGTGGTGCAGGCAAAGTGGTTCACGCTGCAGCTGCACGACGTTCCCCTTGCCTCAACACCTGAAAACAATTTTCAAAAATTAATATATAGTCGCACAAAACATTTCCGAATAAGCAAATTTAATTTTCTTCTATATATTATTTATACTTTATATATACAGTCAACCATGTATTTGTTCACAACGTAATTTGAACATTAACTATTCATTTCAAAGATGAAATAACAGTTATTCGGAATATATATCGCAAAAGAATACATTGTAATTAGTACGAAAAAGCAGCTGGAAGTGGTTCTTATCGTTAGTTACAGGAAATATTCTTGAGTTAATGAAGATGTGTTTATCTTTCATAATTAGATTTTTGTAAATGGAACACTTTAACTATGTGTTAGTTTTAGAAAATGAGTTACTACAAGATTTTCTTACGTTTTTCTTTTCTAACAAGCATTTTTATGGTAATTTTCTTCTTCTTTTTTTCTTATGTTACCGACTGCGCTTGTTCTATAACGTAAGTGCGCCAATAATGGAAGTTGGCGTGATATAAAACATCTGCCACTTATGACTTTTTCTTGTTATTTAGATACAAATTATGTAACATATAATTAGTATACTTCTAAAAGAAGTAAAATAATTTCTTTCATAGCCTGATGCATATTTTTATGAGATAATACAAATAATATCAATGTGAAAAAAATAATATAAATTTGAATTACAAATAAAAAACTTATTTACGCAAGTTAGAAAAATTTGATTTTTTGTAATGAAAATTTATAAATTTTATAAAAAAGAAATGTTATGGGCATTTACATTAATTTTTTTAAAAAATTACGTTTAAAATTCAGCTTAAAATTTCTTAGAGCACCTTCCATTACTTACATAGCATATAATCGTGATATTTGATGAAATTCTATTTTTTTTAAAAAATGAAAATATAAATCATCTTTAGAGAATAATATTCTTATAATACAGATCTCGGATTTATATAAGGTAACTGGGCAGATGCATGACCAAATAGGAAACAATTTTTAAATCAACTTTACTTTATTTTTCCATCTGAGTGCCCAATTTTCACACTGGTGGAAACAATAAAATGTATCCGTCTATATCGAGATACGGTGCGACAGGAGAGAGCATCACGCGCTTTTCGCCAAGGATATTAAGCGCCAAATATGGCAACCCGATGTTGTCGTTGGAGGATATCTTCCTCCGGGAGATAAGACGCAAGAGTGCGGGGAGTTGGCGATTTTGAAAAGTGCGCCAAGGGGGTGATGTTCTCTACGGATCAACCCGATATACAAGATAAAAGTGTGGAGATTTTTTCTTAATTCTGTTACTAAGAGATTCTTTTAGGTATTTCTTTAATAAGTATCGACTTAAGAAAAGGAATCTGAAATATATTTGAAAAATATCCAAGACATGAGGGTTTTTCTTATTTTTTAGCTTAGAGCATGACAATTGCAAAGGGAATCAAATATTTAGAATGCGTGTTAAAAATAATCAAATAAAATGGGAGTTGGATCAAGAAATAGCAGAAAATTCTAGAATAAAGCAACAAGGATTAATTTAATAAAAGTAGAAAAATTCATTTACTTAAATAATAATGATTTATTTTCTTATATTCATGTAAGTATACATACTTCTTATATTTTTTATAAGAAAATATATATTTATTTATTTATTTTCAGATAGGATAAATTTAACCCCTTTATTTTCGTATGTAATCATATATACTAACTACATTTTAGTAAGATCTGACGTCTTGGGAGAGAGGTAGCGTTTCTTGATCATGATGTAGGCGTCATGGGTTAGAGTCCCGCTCAGGGCATGGTTGTTCTTCTGTGTTCTATCTGTAGGGTGTATGAATATGCCCCCTGTGAAAAGGGGCTGTACAAGCGACTGTGATGAGAGTGTAACTAAGCCGTAAACAAGGCCCTATTTGGGCTACTTCAAAAACAAAAAGACACTCATTCGGCTTAAAATTGCTGACGGTAGTCAGTGAGTTTGTTCAGGGCAAATACCATTAATGACAACAACAAAAACATTTCAGAAAGAAAATAATTAGTATTTCTTTAAGGAAAAGATAAATTTGACCTAGTTTGTAAATAGACAAATTTGTCAAAATGCGATTGACTACATTTGGGTCTAAATCATATTTTGTAAGGAAAATATTATTTGTACTGTATCCTCATAAGAAACGCATCCGAATATAGAAATTATTTTAAATTCTATATATTGTATTGATTAAAAATTATTGTTAATTGCATAAAAGATTTAAATATTTTCATGCTTATTATGTTGAAAATAAAAATATATGCTTGTGGTTGCAATTTAGTAACTTATTTGTGTTATTACAAACTTTTATTAAAGAATATTTTAGTTGCATGTGTTCCAGATAGGATAATTCAATTTTTTTATTACTGTAAATATTTCAAATAAACAATTAAAAGAAACTATGTTTCCCTAGTAATTCTTCTGAAAATCATCATCTATTTGCAACACATCCTAATATAGAGCAGAGTGAATAAAGGCATAGTCCAGTATATATAATCCACTTTTCATCAGATAATAAATCTATTTTTTTATTTATTTGAAAAGTGACTTTGCAACCAATCATCTTCAGATCCAAGTTTTTTGAGAGGTCATGTGCTTATTAATCTAAAAAAAGTATTTTATGTCATAAGAAGGGATACTGGTCACTTCTGATCTCATGCCCCATATTATGAATACTGGTCAGTATCATAAAAATATTGTAAAATATTATTGGTCATTTTATGTTAATAGGAAAACACGGGATTTTTATAATTTATAAAAACCTTGAAATTTAATACTTTTTTAAGAACGCACAATTTTTTTATTAATTATTTATAAAGAAAAAAAAGCGAAGAATCAAAAAAAGAAAATGAAATCTTCGATCGTAAATTTCGAATTATCACGTGAGAATATTATTATTTTTAAGTCATTGATTATCTTAATTAATTTAAACCAATAACCAATTTAAATCCGCTTGAAACAATCACGAAACTTCTTTATTGATATGTCTTTCTGTCACCGTATATATATATATATAAATAATTTTTTAAACTTTCATTTTTAATTTTTCTAGATGGCAAACAAAGTTTTGGAGCTCGACCGATTTTGAGATGAAATGACAGCTATGTTGCCTTAGTATTTCGTCAGCCTTTTAAAAACCCATCTGATGTCAAAGAAACATACTTAATAATAAAACAATACTGGCAAAAGCAGGTCAACAGTTTAAAAAAGTATTTGATGTCAACAAAGCATACGTAATAATAAAGCAATGCAATACTGGTAAAAGTAGGTCAATCTTTCAAAAACACATTTGATGTCAACAAAACATACGTAATAATAAAACAATACAATACTGGTAAAAGCAGGTCAACCTTTCAAAAACGCATTTGCTGTCAAGGAAGTATGATGGAATACTGGTAACATAATAATAATGGAATACTGGTAAAAGCAGATGAGAATATTTTTTGACCGTAAATTTCAGAGATATCAAAATTTCATAACTAAAACAACATCATGTTCTCAGATGATAATAAAACAAATATTTAATAATTTTGATCGATAAAAAGAGAATACCATTTTCTGATCAGTTTGGATACATTTTGATAGTTTAAATTCTTCTACTAAATTCATCATTCTCATAAATAACACTGGAACGATTAAATTACGAATTACAAAACAATACATTAAATTAAATTAAAAAACAAAATTTGAATGCAAAAGTACTAATTATTTTACAATAAACCTAATGTTTCACTTTACATAAGAAAGAACATCTAATCATATTTCAATTAAAATACCGAGAGTTACTGTAAATTCCTCGATTCTATTTAATTCATTACTACAAAAAATAAAGACTGAAATAAAAAAAATATCTTCAATATCTGAAATAACCTTTTGCCCTTAAAGATTCCCGATTAAGACTTCGAGAAAATCGTTAATTGTTTTCCATCGCAGCAAAGCTCTCATAAAAACCCGTTGCTGATATCATATAATGTTCCTTTTTTCGCCATTAGCTGCATTTACGAATGAGGAATAATCTCCGGCCACTGTATCTTCGTTAAAATACAAAGAAGAAAAAAAAGGCATTTTTCTTGTAGATTAACCCTTGGGTATATAGAATAGCGGCGTAAGCATTAAAAAAATGGAAAGAAAATGGTATGCTATGGAGGAAGGGGAAGGTTATTTGTTTTAATTACTGCTCTTTTTTTCATGCCCCAGCTCTTTGTTATTGTACTTCTCCCATAAGATATGCCAGAACCGTAGTGAAAGGAAAAATTTCAAAAAGAATGGCTTTTCCTCTTCCTTCCTGCTTCGTTGCCAAAGCGATAAGTATAAGATAATTATTACCAAACGATTTTCCGAGCGGCAATTAAAATGGAAAAAGCTTGGAACGAAAAATAAAACTTTTTGCTTTCTGTATAAAATAGCTTAGATAATTCGCTTTTTTTTAAAAAAATGCAAATATAATGATGCAAAATTAGAGTAAATATTTGTAGCGTAAAATATCTGATTTAGTAAATATTTAAATTGTTCAAACAAATTACTAACTCCAAGCAATAAAATATCGTGCTTAATGAGAATTGGAACTTATCTCAAGTGAAAAAAAATATCTCAATTTAAATTAATGAAAACATGCATGCATAGCAAAATTTAGAACCAATTTTATTTGACTCCCCTTTTAAAAGAACTGTTTAATATATTGATATATTATTTATTTAAATAGAAATTTTTTTATGAATGCAAATTTTGAAATGTTTCGACTGAGGAGTATATAAGTATTATCGTTAGGATCCATCCAAAATAACGGTCTATGTTCTAATGCATGAGAATATATCGAAATAGAGTTAGCAGTTTCTTCTTTTCAAATTCCTCGATAATTCTGAAGTTAAAGAAGGATTATTTAAATTTAGCCTCAGATTTGTCGCTGAAATCAATTCAGAGTGATATTTCAATCAATAATCATCGATATCATTGATCAATGTTGTATTTTTGGTTAATGAAACAACAGCATTAAATGAATAGGACATGATGACTTTGATTATCGTATTGTTTTTGCAAATCTAAAAGAATATTGATTATTTCCATCAATCATTTATAGTTTTATTCGTTGAAACGAAGGAGAATTTTTACTTTTTTCATAAGATTTTTTTTAAAGAAACATAACATGAAATTGATATTTTTACACATTTTGTAATCTTATTTAGATATTAGAGAATTTTATTATTATAGAATTATGATAGATAACATTAATCTTATATTAGAGTTTCTCGAAGAATTGAATAAATTGCGTTAAACAACGAATGAGAGAAATAACAGCTTTTAATTCGAGTTGATTGTGGAAGGTTGATAAAGGTTATAAAAAACATGAATTCATGCCGTTTTTTCACATTCTTTCACAAAACATTACTTAAATAATATTTTTTTTCATTTGCTATTTAATACCAATGCCTGATTTTAAAAGTTAAAATTTATCAATTTCTTGTAGGTTAATTCCATCGGCGGAATACATTTTGAACTTTTATAAGTGTTGAAAAATGAGTGTACCATTATTACTAACGAATTCTTCTTGTTGTTATTCTCGTACTTCGATTTGCAACGGAAGGATGGGTGCAGTAGCTTCTGAGGGTATGGACTCCAGAGCACTCAAGAGCAGAAGTCTGACTTCTCACTTACACACATCACAACTCCTTTTTAAGGGGCGGACTTCATTCAAGCATTTCATTCATTCATCCACAGATCGTAATTTAGATCTGGAACAGAGAATGAAAACCTCTGACCCAATACCCCCAGTGGTATTAATATCGATATGGTGGACTTTGCGACCCGGACAGATTTATCGTGGTCCAGCCACCACACACATGGAGAATCTTCGGCTGGCGGTTTCGAACTCACAGGTCTAGGGATGTGAATCCAACTCCTTATCAACCAAGTTATCCGGCTCCCTCTGCTTCATACAGATTATTTAAACTAATTAAAACCGTGATCCTCGGATTCATGAACAAAAAGAACTTTAATCGGTTAGAATAACTTGCAACTGAAATATCACCTGAAACAAAGATTAGCATAATTGTCAGTTGATTAAAATAAGGTTATTAACTGTAGTATTCTGTAGAAAATTGCAGAAGAAACTTTCCTAAAGAGAGTATTTGCGAAAATAAACAAAATATTAGCAGACCAAAAATAGCTACTTAAATAGCAACCTATCACTTCACAGATACTCTCAGAGTAGGATAGATGGAGATATTGCTTAGTGTCCAACATTCCAAATAGAAAATTTGCTCGATTTTGTATATTTAGATCATTTTTGGGTTGTTACGGTCTCTGAAATACGATATCGAAATCTCTAGAAGGATCCCAGGTCTTTGCTCCTAATCGAACTATCGTCAAAATTCTTTAATATTTGATAACTTTTATTTTCGTCGTTAAATTCGCCAAACCAATGGATGGGATGTCTGAATTAGTTTTCATACAGCAGCCATTAAAATATTTGTGAAACTGCCTTTCTTAATAAGAGATTGGCTGAGCATGGACGTGGTAATGCAAATTTGTTTGTGTTTATTTTATTGTCTTTTTTGTAGAAATATGTCCCTGAATAAATTAGGAGTTAGTCTCTTGTATCATCAAGTTACATTCTTAAAAGTCATCACCTTGTATCAATGCAATTTCAGGCCTTTTTTTTCTTCTTTAAAAATAAGCCAATAACAAATTACCTTTCGTTCAAAAGTAATTTCTTTCTCGATACATTGTTCTGATTTTCTCTTTCTTTTTCTAACCTGCTTACATTTACAAAGACAAAGGATACGATGACGCATCAAGATATCAATGCATCTGTAAAGATTTTAAAATGTTTGCCAAACACGTTTTCACTCTAGAATACAAACAAATAATTTTTAGGTATTTTCCTTCAATATTTATCCGATCCCCGAGGTATTTACAAAGAGCATGTCTCCTTGACTTGCAGGATAGACACGCAATGCTCCCCGAGTACGGTTGAGTTGTTCCTTTACTGCAAAATCGGCTTTCCGCCTTTGCTGATCGAGAGGAACAAGGCAGATTTTCCATCGCTTGACTCAATCGGTCTTTCGGCCAGATTAATTGGAATCGTAAAGATAAAAGCTTTGTACCTCGGATGGCATTCAAGATCCCTGAAAGCGATTTGTTTGCAGCTGACTGAGTAACAGGTGTTTTTGTCAGAAAAGTCTACGTTCCGAAATTGGGTTATCCAGTTCAAAGGAAATGTGTTGAACGAGCGACAAGCTGATAAGGAAAGATTCGATTTTGTAAGTTTCTTTAAGCTCACTCTGTTGTAAAAAACCCGGAGTTTTTATTGGTGAGAAAGAGAGAAACCTGGGAGAAAATTTGGGAAAGAAATTCAGACCTATGGAGGTGATTGTGACTTTTGGAATTTCTTATTCTTGTCCTAGTTTTTTCAACTAATATATGTTCTGCAAGAAATGTAATTATTGGAAACAGATTTGTATTTGATATATAACGAAATGATTTCATTTTCTTCTATACATCTCCCTTGGTTTTCACTTTTAGTATCTAAATTATATTTAAAAAAACCAGAAAATATTTCAATCATCAAAAAAAATAATAATAAATTCAGATTTGAAAGTTTGACGAATATTCGCATTTCAAAACTCCCAGGATCAGAAGAATACATTTTTGGAAATATATCTACAGTCTTTGAACATGATGACTTATTAGCTTTTTCCCTATATGATGGAATTTGTTATATAAACTTGATGCTATGTTCTTATACTTCTATACCATTTTGAACTACATCTGTTCAAAGGAAGACTTTCTTCATTGTCTGTGTGCATATGAACACAATAACATAAAAGAATAAAATGAAATCTGCTATGCCTATTTCAATGTACCATGTCAGAACATCATTTCTTGAACGGCCAAGCACCACGTGCTCGTGCAAGTTAAATTATATATTTATTCATTTTAATTGCTTCATTGAATTCGTCACTTTGGTATTGCAAAAGACCCAAAAAACATTTATTGTTTTCCAGCATTTATTGTTTTTAAAAAATATCCCATTTCCTATTTATTTCATTTCACATAATCACGTACTTCAAATGACATTTTTCTAGGCTTTATTTTCTGTAGTCATTAACTTATTGATTTTAATCAGAGCTTTTGTAAATGCAATGGCAACGTATTATTAAAAGCTGATTTTTTTAGGTGCTCGTACAGATAATAACATTTTTATTTTTAGACTACCGATTTTTGTTGACGCCAAAAACCTTACCTCAAAATAAACCTCATGTTTTGACATGATAATAAGTGCAAAAAAGTATATGAAGGAAATTTGATATACAGAGTTAACATCATAATTGAGCATTAAACCAAAACTCCAACGGTTGAAGATCATCTGGTGTTATATATTGTCTTATATTTTGGGAAGCCAGTACTCAAAACTGCAACAAGTTAACAGCTCAAAGCTGCAGTTAAAAAAAACTTAGTTTACGTTCTTGTAGTGATGATTGAAAATCATGTCTCAAATATTTTATCCAATCAGTAGAAAGAAAAATGCCTCAAAACACGCACACAGATAATCAGACACATTAGACAGTATAACATACATTTTTCGTATTATTATAAAGTTCAAATCACATCATACTTCGTCATTACACGAAGAAATTAAGAGATTGGTACACTTATAATTGCGCATTGTTTTGAATATAGAGTGTCTTAACCTTTCTAGCCTCTCCCAATCTTCTTCATTCCCAGTGATACAAAGATATATAAAGAGATAACTGAAATAATTGGTGTCGGAATATCAAAGTATACTAGCCAAAATACAAGCACTACGCAGTCATTCAAAAATATAATATATCATTTTCCAATGAGTATATGCAGAAAATTTTTCATATTGAATACAGGACAACCCTCTTCAATAAATAAATAAATCAGTATAAACGATATGGCAGAACTACACCAACTAGTGACAGTTTAACAATATTAACGTTCCGCTTCTTAAATAATATTAGGACTATTTTAGGGTGGTTTTTCTAATTTCAGACTGTGGTCATATGACATCTGAGCTGGAATCCTTTCTCCAAACTTCCGCACCTCACTAGCCGGAGAACATTTGTTCCTATTGAATTTAATGCGCACCAGACACTTCTAATTAGCAGTTGGTCTTTAGAATCAGGACTCGGATCTAGACCTTATCAGTAGGCCACCCCTGACTCAGCTGGCACAAGAGAATATTGCATCCTTGGTTCGGTAAGGTACTCAATAAATATGTCGTCATCCAAACTCAACTGTTATTCGTTTTGACTCCCCTATGCACCAAACTGGCTTCATCTACCCATATGCTTTTTCAGCAACCGATACATGTCAGCCAATACAATACAAGCGCTCATGTAGCAAAATTTAGTCCTCCATTGGTAACTGCTGATAAAATGTGCTGAAGATTTGTACTTGAATCATGAACGGATACATATGACGTATACGAATACGCCGAATCAACGATTCCAGAGTTCCCACTATTCAATCCATCTCATGATCACTACTACTCAGCATTGGTATGGTGGATACCAATTATTCCATGACACTTTTTACAACATAAACATCATCCACATTCAAAAATAGTCAGTCACTTCGTGGATAATCTTCAAAAAGTCGTCGTTGTTGTAATATCAGCATTCTATTCAGTGAAATAAGCATGGGTAAAGGAATGATGGAACAAAAAAGTCTTAACTTTTGCAATGCAATAGTGGATTCGGCGCTCTTGTAGAAAGGTTTAACTGCATTGGACAATGATGAAATGATGAAGGGATCAACTAACAAATCCATTTAATAGCAGCTGTTTTATTTATAGCTGAACTTACATAAAAAATTTAGATTGATGTGTAAGTGAATTTTTCCGACTACTTTGGAATAATTGTTTCATGTTTAAAAAAATCAACGGTTGATAAGGGATTCTACTGATACAAACTTAATCAGAGCAATACTTTTTCATTATAAATTAAAAAATTTCCCATAATTCATGATGCATCTGTATATCTTGGTCACATATAATAATTTTTGGTCAAACTGTTTCTCACGAGTAACATCATAGCACAACCAATGCAACAAATTCTCTTTTGTTTATTCAATTTATAAATAAAAGTCTTCAATATTTACTGAGTATTATTATAATTAAAAAATCATTATTAAAACTCTATAGAATTGTTATTTGACTATTTTATGGTGTCAAGTCATGAAATGGATGATAAGTCAAAAAAGATGAATGACTTCAAAAAGATTTATTGAAGACCTATTTTCAACTATAACTGTATTCCCTATCTTGCTGAAATTTTCGAATTATAATTTTAGATAAGATCAGCAAAATCAAGATTTTAAGGCATTAATTTTTATTTTGCCTCATAAATATAATACCATTGAATTATCAAGTAAATGGTTGAAGACAAGATATTTTAAAAATCAGGGTTATTGAAAAAAATCATAATTGTTAATTTTATATTATATAACAATTAAATGAAAATTTTCGCAATTCACGTTAACAATAAGCCCACAAAAGCGAATTTCAATTAACTCAAATATATTACCATCAGTTACCGATTAGTTACAGACGCATCTACTGAATCTAGAATATTGCCAATTCTGCTATTTGCTGGGTATCCGAATTTCATGATCAAAGATTTGTCGAAAATCAAAGCAACCATCTGCATCATCCATAAGGGGGATCAATATTTAGGAATATTAAGTCCTAGAGCTACGTTCTGATTGCTGTCAAACCGAGGTCTTAATCAAATGAAGGGGGTTTCGGTCAAACTGAATGTTGGTTTCAGTGTCTCATTTTACTCGGCTATTTGTCCGGATGAGTGAAATGGGTCTCAAAAGATGATTAGAATCTTATTCAGAGAGAGGGGAAACCTTACGCAGGGAGATTATTATTAGAAAATCATTTAATACGAAAGATTAGGGTTAGGTAAAGATTCTAATTTAAACAAATAGTTTTAATAGAAATGCAATAAAGGAAATATTGATAGAATAAAATTTCAATAAAAATACAATAATAGAAAATATTGATAAAATAAAATTTCAATAAGAAAAACAATATTAGAAAATATTGATTGAATAGAAATTTAGTAGAAATACTGACATAATTGAATTTCAATAGAAATGCCATAAAGGAATATTGATAGAATAAAACTTCAATCCAAATGTCATAACAGAAATATTGATTGAATAGAAATTTAGTAGAAATATTAAGAAGATTGAATTTCAATAGAAATATGATAATAGAAGTATTGATAGAATAGAATTCCAATAGAAATGCTATGATAGAAATATTGATGGAATAGAATTTCAATAGAAATGCTATAATAGAGATAATGAAAGAAAATAATTTCCATAGAAATGCTATAATAGAAATAATAAAATAGTAGAATTTCAATAGCAATGACAATCGAAATATTAAAACAGCAGAATTTCATTTGAAATTATATTAAAAATAGAATTTCATTATAAATGCCACAATATATATATATGTTAATTTCAATATAAATATTGAAAAAATAGAGTTTCAATAGAAATATTGACCGAATAGAATTTCAAAGGAAATATTGACAAAATAGAATTTCAATAAAAATATTGACAGAATAGAATAACACGTCATCTCGCAGAGCTGGGCGTCCCAGATTCGAGTACTGGTTCGAGCATGGTTGTTCTTCTGTGTTCTATCTGTAAGGTGTAAGAATATGCCCCCTCCCAGTGAAAAGCGGTTGATGAGTGAGCAGCTAAGCCGTAAGTAGGCCCTAGTAGGTGCTACTGCGATGCTGAGCATGCTTTCATGCAACAAGAGACGCTGCTTTCGGCTTAAAACTAACTAATGACTCTTCGAAGCTTGTCCATGGCAAGTGCCACTAATAACAACTACAACAACTCAAAAATCCTACTGAATCACATTACATAGAATTTGAAAAGATGAATGTAGTATAGAAAGAATAAGGAAATTTTTATTTTTATATATTCCTCGATCGTAAAAATCTAAATAGTAATCTATTCTTGACATTAACATTGAAAACAAATTTCACTATGCAGATATTCAAATGTATAAAACTAATATATTCAAAGATTCATAACTCTGTTAATCTTTGAATCTGTTAGTTTTTAAAATAGAAGAATATATTTAATTTAAAGTAAAATGTAAATGATTCTTTAAGTACTAAAGACTGAAATTGTAACAATGATTACAAATTTAGAATTTGTTACTTTTTCATTAGTCTATTTATTGTTAAATCAATATAAAATATAATTCTTAATCTTATTTTAAGCATGTTGGCGTTCTGGCATAGGGGTAGCGCGCCTTTCCCGTGATTTGGGCATCCCGGGTTCGAGTCCCGGTTCAGGCAGGGTTGTTGTTCTGTGTTCTATGTAGGTGAGTAAATGTGCCCCCCACCCCGTAAGAAGGGGCTATGCAAGTGCATGCGATGAGTGAGTAGCTAAATCGTACTCTTGGTCCTAGTTCAAGCAATTGCAAAAAACAAGAGACACTCATTTCGGCTTAAAATCGCTGATGCATCAGCGAGTTTGTACTTGGCAAATGCCCTTAGAAACAACTACAACGTATCTTAAACATTTTTCAAAAAGAAAAAATATATATTTATTCTCATAAGAAAATAGCAGTCGTCATAAAGTTACGAGATCGAAAACAATTTGAAAATAATTTCATTGAAATTGAAATTTAAAAAATGGATATCAAAATAAAATTTTATACTCCATTTTGACTATAGATGTTTTCTAAATGAATATTTATTCACGCATGTATTAATCTGAAAAATAATGGGCTACATTATTTAACTTAATAAATTACAAATAATAGCTTAATAAATTACAAAAATATACGCATATATATAATCAAACATTTTTACATTTGTTGCATATATAATTATACACCATGCTTTTCAGTTTTATTTAATTCAATATATATCATCAAACCTAATAATTACACTAACAAGCTAAAATTAGTCCACCGGTACCCAATATAATCAGTTTGAACATCAGATCACCTCCAACTCCGGAAAGTGAAAATTCTAGTTGCAGAAGTGGTAAATGAAACTTCAACTGTTGTCTCTAATTAGATCCGACCGTTACTAAGGAAACTGAATTAGCTAATTGCATTTAAATAAGATATCCATCGCTACTCCCATGTAAACAGAAACTCTCTAGAAATGGGTTTACAGACAGGAGTAATTTTGTGAAGTGTTACGCCAAAGTTCTGAAGTTGTCGTCTTTTGTTTGGGATTCGCGTCTAGGGAGATTTTATGACTTTTCTCGTCTGTGTGAATGCAAGATAGCGTATCGTTTTCGGGATTGTTTCAAAAATCAGGTCTGCGCAAAAGTTATTTTTGTTCCAGTGTGCTTTATTATTCTACTCTAGTACTTGTAATAATTGAAATGAGATTCCATTTCATTTAATAGCATTTCGAATTCAAATATAATTTCAACAAGGATTGAGTGCGAACTAATTAGATGTTAAAATGTGATTAGCAAAAGCTTGGAACAGTTTTAAAAGCTGTTAAATTAGTTGGATGATTTTACCGTGGCTGGAAAACGTCAAAAGAGAATTAGAACGTGACATCAAAAGAGGTTTCATTAATAAAAGAGTAATCTCATTTTATTTCGAAATAAATCTGCTTGACTTGTTGACAAAAGGCAACCAATGAATAATATTGTCTGTAGATATGATGAAGTAAAATTTAATGTTATAAAATGTGAATGAAATGAATTAAATGGATATTTGCCTAGTAAGGGAGTTTTATTTCCTTTCTATTATTGATTAAATATTATCAAAGAATAATATTGTTTGCACAATTGATGAAATAAAAATTAATACTAAAAAATTATCGAAACAAATGAAAAATGATATTAGTCAGTAAGTGAGTTTTAATTCTTTTTATATTTTGACAAATTATTATTAAAAAATAATATTGCTTTTAAATATGATGAAATAAAAATTAATATTAAAAATTTTAATAGAAACAATTTAAATGATATCAGTTTAGGAAGGGAGCTTTAACTTCTTTCTATTTGTTGAATAAGAATGATCAAAGAATAAAATTGAGTGCAGAGATGATGAAGTAAAATTCACTAATATGGTATATACAAATTATTGAAATGGCATTCACTCAGTAAGGGTGTTTTATTTCATTT
>JAOUZG010015602.1:3749779-3770946 GCA_026289955.1 Argiope argentata | reverse complement strand
TTCACTCAGTAAGGGTGTTTTATTTCATTTTCATTTATTGACTAAGGACTATCAACAAAATAAAATTGAGTGCAGAGATAATGAAATGAAATTCAATATCATGCAATATGAATGGAATGAATTCATATAATATTCACTCAAAGAAATATTTTTGTTTCATTTCTACTTGTTGATTAAAGATTATCATAGAATAATATTGGTTGGAAAACTTGTGAAATAAAAATTAACATTAAGAAGGAAAAAACGAAAATTATATCAATCCAACAAGGAAGGTTTATATTCTTTTTGTTTGCTGATTAAGGAGGATCAATGACTAAGACTGACTACAGTGATGTCTCGTTGTAAATAGTTATGCCAAATAAAATAAAATAAATATAATATATCATATTATTCTATTAGTGAATTAATTTAAAAAATAAAGATTTCATCGAATTAGGGTTTATTAAATATTTTCTGTCGTTCTTGAAGTGCTTAATTTATTACAATGTATTTTTTGTTGTAATATAAGGAACTATGTAATGCATGAAGCAAACAATAATGGTAACAGAAAAGTAAATTATATGATAAATCTTTGCTTTTGCTTGTCAGAAATTTTTGCCCGATGCAACATTATTTCTAATCAAATAGTTTATTTAAAGAAATAAAACTGTTTTCCCACAATCCATAGAGAAAATTGAGATATTTTTTGAGGCAGTATAGAATATATGCATGTCCTGCAATAAATAAACGTTTTAAAATGTTAAGGAGTAATAACACAAGAAATAGAAGTGAATGAAAAAAGAATGCATTGTTTATTCAAAAAATCAATAAATATTTATCCAAACCAATGTTATAATAATTGCATAAAAAGTATCTTCCAATCAGTAATGCTCATCTAACAACTTTTTTGGAGAAGTTTATATAAAATATCTAACGGTTGTTTTCTATACCACTAAACTAAAAACGATCTTCGAGCAAACAACATCCTTAATTGAGTGAATTTGATTCTCAAAAATAACAACCATTAGAAGCGTCTTTAAAAATCAATTTAAACTGAATAAATCAGGCGATCAAGTTGGCCAACATGATCGTCTGATGATAATGAATGGGATAGTCAATGTGAATCAATCTGTTGCTTGGTTCACATTGGTAATCTCTGAACATGAATTAGAATCATATAATTTATGTGAATAAATGCTGAATTGGTTTCATTTTTATATGCAAAAATGATAGTTTGTAAAGTCTGCATGGCAGATAGTTGGAAATATCTGCTCCTTTGAAAGAATGTCTTACAATTCTCTACAAAGTGGTAGCTGATATTTCGTATCCTTGAGCCTTTAGATTGATCACCTATGTATAAATCTATATAAATTGCCTGTCCGATAATTTAGAAAACTCATCCCATGAATTCTAAATATCTCTGAAAATAAAGAATCTAAACAGAATATATATTAGCTCTGACTTTTGTTCACCCATTTATCGGTAGTTACGTATTATACCGCCCAACTTTATCGCCAAATTTGAAGTCGCGCCAATAAGTTGCTAAACCGCCAATTATGGCAATCTGGCAATGGTGCAATCCTTTGATCTTTATCGCCAAATGTAAATCCATCGCCAATGAGTTACAAAACCATTGGCGATCGTTGACGAAGACAGTATAATACGTAAATACTCATTTATCACCCATCTACAATATGGGATTTTCACTTTTTTTGGAAGTTAATGTTCGCGTGGATTGCAAAAATTGGCCCTCCTCTTTTATTCACAGATTTGGACAAGAATTTGAGGTACGCTTACAATACTATTGAGAAATCTGTACATCAATTGTAATCTAATATCTTTGAGTTTCTTTACTACCGTATTTCAATGAGTTTGGAAAGACAGACTGTTTTTCAATGAACATTTCTCATATTTCCAAGAGAATCTGCAAATTTGAAGACGTCATAACCAAGTTTCATTGTTCAAGGCTCAGTGTGTTGAATTATCGTAATCATAGACTTATATAAATATATCTTGTACTTACTAAAGTATGTAAATGGAGTGAAAAAGCGATATATAATTCAAAAAAGTATATTTGATGTCTACAGATTTTTACAGTGCGCAAAAATAGTAAAAAAGTTTGCAAACAGAGTATGTTAAAGAGAAAGTATTTACTAGATTATTTTCGATTGATTTGACTATTTCGAAATTAGAAGGAATATTCGTTGTTCATCAGAACATATTTGATTGTCTTTAAACAGCAACCTTTTAAAATGAATCAACCTTTTAACCTACTGAATGAATTTTCGTAGAATCCAAATGAAAAAATGTACTCATAATAAATCTATTCCAATCAAAAATTTGATATCATGATTTAAAATACATATGTAGAATTTTACTTTATAATATCTTGCACTATGTCTTTTGACAGGAATTGCAAAAAAATTATTGATAAAATTATTTTATTATTGATTATTGTTTGAATCATTTGTTCTAAATTATTCTTTGATTTCTTTAGAAATCTTATTTCTTTAAAAAAATTCATAAAAATGTAATCAAGAGAATTTATTGATGTAGAATTTTATATCGCAAATACTAATTGCTATATTCTAAAAAAATCGGAAGTAAAAGTTAAATTGTGGTATCAGCATTATTTCTACCCAGCATGTTTGAGGATAAGTTCTAACCCTGATCTTTCTGGCCGATGAAAAGTGAAAATCCAAGTCGATTGAAAAGAAACTTTAATTGGTGCATCTAATTACACCTAACAGTTACAAAGGAAACGTAATTAGTTAATTGCATTTAAATAAGACAGATTGTTTCTCTTTCGATAATAGAAACTATTCAGCATTGAATTTTCGGAATTTGGGTATTTTCCATGATTGTTATACTATGGATCTTTATTTTTGCTATTTGTTTAAACTTTGATTTCGCGGGAATTTTCAAGTTTATCTTCAAAAGCGTTCAAAAAGAAATTAACACTCAAACAATTAGATAATAAATGATTTATTGACAAGTAAGGTACAATACAATATGACACACATACTAGTACGTTATTTCTCTACGTAATTTCCCAGTCGCTAGTGGCATTTGTCGGAACGTAGCACAAACCATTTGATACCCTGTTTAAAGAAAATCACTCCATGGTCCTGGAGCTAGCTTAGAACAGGTGTCTGAACCTGGTCGTTGTTGGAAAATGGAATGAGTTCTGTCAATAGATATTCCCAAGTCATGTGCAATGTGTTCGATTCTCACTCTGTGATTGCTGAGATTGTTTTCCACCCGATGCATTCATCAAAGATTTTGAAAATACAATGAATGAATGTATTGATTGTCTGGAAATTCAATTTACTCTTTTCACATTCAGGATATCGGACATTTCAGGGACATCGGACTGAAAGTATGTTTCAGACATCTTGGTACAGGGGTATCGTGGTCCGGATATGGTTCTATCTGTAAAGTGTGTGAATGTGCCTCCCACCCTGCGAAAAAACGTTGTGCAAGCGAAAGTGATGAGTGAGTAGCAAAAGTAGTACTCTTGGCTTGAGTTGACGATACTACAAAACAAGATACTCTGGTTAGGCTAAAATCGTCGATTCCCTCAACGAGCTTGTCCATGGCAGGTTCATAAGAAACAAACAGCAAAAGTATGTTAAAGTTAAAATTTTACTCTTAAACTATCGGTATATTCACCCTTAATGTCAAGAGAAAATGAATTGTTTTATTACGAATCACTTAGCTTATATATATATATATATATATATATATATATATATAGTGTTGTGACTAATGGCACTTGCCTTGGACAAGCCCCCACTGATACGATCAGCAGTAGATTTAAGCCTAAGAAATGCGTCTCTTTGTTTTACAAGTAGCGCCATCTAGAGCCAAGAGTACGACTTAGCTACTCACACGTCACAACTCTTTTTAGGGGGCGAACTTCATTCATGCAAATTCATTCATTCATCTCAGATCGAAATTTAGATCTGGAATAGAGAACGATCATCTCTTACCCAATTCCCCCAGTAGTATTACTCTCGATATGAAGGACTTTGTGACCACAAACAGATTTAACGAGCGCCAGTCACTAAACACTCTAGGAATCTTTTGACCAATGAGCTTCGAACCCGTAATCTAAGGAGTACGAGTCCAACGCTCTACTAACCAGGCCTTCCCACCCCCTCTTTCTCCCTCTCTTTATATATATATATAATTTATTATTCAATAGTATAATACACCATTCTTATTAATATAATCATTTTTTTAATTCAAATATCATGTACAGATTTATTTGTCATTTTCTCTAGTTACAGATATATCTAACTACATACCGTCATTTTACTTCGTCTTTTATACAAAAATACCTAAACTAATAACCATATAAGCGTGACGGAATTACTCTTCCTAAGCCTAATTAAATCAGTTCGACGTCAGAAGTTAATCCGGATATACTCAAACCTTGGAAAGTGAAAATTCCAGTCGGGGCAAGTGAAACTGCTACTGTCGCCTCTAATTAGATCCAACAGTTACTAAGGAAACAGAATTAGCTAATTGCATTTAAATAAGATATCCATCTCTTCTCGCACGTAAACAGCAAATCTCCAAGAGTGGACGGAAAGCAGTGGAGTAATTACGGCGAGAGTAATACCAGGTTACGAGATTGTTGTCTTTGGTTTAAGATATGTGAGGAGAGAGATTTTATAAATCCAATCTCCTTGAACTAAAGTCTAAAAGTAAAAGTAATGTCTAAAATTATTTTGGCACTCAAAATTGATTTTGTCCAAGAAGGTTTTGATGTAGAAACATAAAATTTTAAACTGAGAGCTTATTTTGGTTTGATGTGTTGAAAGGATTTCAGCTAAGAATTGAATCAACTAAAGTTAAAGGAAGAAATACTCTTAAAGTTAGTTTAGAATTGCCTTAATTTAGTTATTTCTTCGAACATTTTCAAGCCTTTGAAACCAGTCGTGTCAGAAAAAAGGATAACCAAAGTAAGTGCCGAAGCATATATATCCAAATGTGTGTGTTTTAAATTTTTTATGAGCAATAAGACAATTCATGTGCATCACAAAGTACAGCACAAGGCTTACAGAAGTAGAAACAACTATATACATAGATAAAAATGAAGATAAAAACAACTGGAAAATAATAAAAAAAATGAAATCTATGGTCGCAAATTTCAAATTATCATGTGAGAACATTATTATTTTTAATGGATTATTTGTATTAATAAATTTAAGCCATTAACCAGTTTAAACTGGTTTGAAAAAATAACGAGACTTCTATCTCTCTATCTAATGATAATTTTTTAAAACTAGCATTTTAAGTTTTTCCAGCTGACAAACAAAGTTTCGGACCTCGACCGATTTTGAGATAAGAAAAACCAGTAATTTCGACGAATAGTTCACTTTTACTGATAGCTATTGCATATGTGGTAAAATCCAATGAACGTAATGCAGATTGATGTTAAAATTATATTCTAATATTTACAGTATTTTGAGAAATGCAGTCAGTAAGAATGCACTTGTAATATCATTAAAGAATAAAAATAAAACGCGTTTTACAAAATTGCGACAGTTAAAACCGAAAGAGAATTTTTTAAAAACGGTCATCTTTTGAGCACGAGATTAATTTCTTGAGAAAGTAATTGAAATTACAGTGACCAGTGAGAAATTTTGTTAAGTGAATCAGTAATCAGTAATCAATTAAGTTAAGTAATCATTGAATCTTCATATGTTTAATATCATTAAATCTTCAAATATATAAAAATAATAAATCTATTTTTTCCCTTAATAGTTTTAAAAAATAATTATCAATCGGAAATTAAAACAGAAATGACGTAATATGTTTGATTTGATAGGAAAACAAAAACCAAAATATTTAAATAAAGTTCTTAACCTTTCCATGCGTTAAGTGTAGTTGCAATTTTAGAGAGAAGCATAGGGGCTGAATTTCATCTTTTAGAAAAGGTGTATATATGCGACCGCTTTCGAGATTCTGTGGAAAATTTGTCGTTTATATGAACTTAATGAGTGGTTAGTCCTTTTCAGATTAAAAATTTCGGCTTGTAGTCAGCGTGGTAATCAGTATTAGCTCATTGATTGTGACAGTCATTTATTAACGGAGCAATTTTGCTAAGTTCTTCCTTAAATAGTCCTTGTATAGCTCCTAGAAATGGGGTATTAATGTAGATTAAACTGAAATAAGCTGTACAAGTAAAAACTTTCAGCTATATGAGAGTTCACAAGTTCATACCTTTCTATCTCTTTTCTTAATAGCTGTTAGCGTGTTTAACTATTTGTCCTCTTCGTACAATCTTCTAATTGAAACAAGAATGCATTCCCTTTACTTGGACAAACTCTTCTTTGAATGAAGATGTATGAGTTACTTTAACATCTCTTCTTTTTCTTTATCCAATGGAAATTGTTTCAGTCATTTGTCTGTCGCTATCATTCCAAGAATGAAAGAATGATTCCTCTCCTAATGAAGAGGATCAAGAAGAATTTATACGCAATCGGTAGATCGAGACAATAACTTTATCTTCTAATTAAAGCAGGAGTATATTTCTGCTTATCCTTTAGAGTGAGGAACTCCCTTGAAAGAGGATGTATAATTTTCTTTTATATTTTTTAACAAATATAAAACGTTTCAATTATTTGTAAGTCAAAGTCACACCAAGAATGAAAAAATGGTTTGATTCCCTATGAAGGATGTCAAGAAATATTGATAAACATAAGGTCGGCCGAAATTACAATTTTTCTTTTCATTAAAGTAAGAGTAAATTTCTGTTTCTCTGTGAAAAGCCTCTTTTAAAGAAGCAAATAAGCAGATTTCTTTGGTTTCTCATGAGAAACTCAATGATGTACATTTGGTAAAAATTGAATTTCTTCTGTACCAGTTTCTCATGAGTTTCTTCTATATGATTTTCTTATGAGTATCTTCTGTATGAGGTTCTTCTATATGAGTTTCTCATGAGTATCTTCTGTATGAGTTTCTCGTGAGTTTCTTCTATATGAGTTTCTCGTGAGTATCTTCTGTATGAGTTTCTCGTGAGTTTCTTCTGTATGAGTTTCTCAGGATTTCTTCTGTATTGAATATCTAATTATTTCATTGAATTTAATTGAATATCTAATTTTCACCAATGATCTTCTACTTCCAACTGCCTTTCACTTTCAAGAAAAAAATCTATTTTTTTCATAGTAGTTTTATATGAAGGAAGGACAAACTTACAGAGACCTTCCCTAGCACAATAAATATAAAGATTTCATTATTTTTACGCGGAAGTTGATATATCCACATACGTCATCAATGATTGTTTATTGCCATGGACTCTTCAGTTTCAGTGGATATTGCAAAATAAATAATTGTTGAAAAAATCTCAGCCTTAAGGGATTTGCCGATTTCAACAATTTCCAAGCATAGTTATACTAATTGAAAGTTGTATTTTTATCGTTCATTTCAAATCTCATTATTAACAATAATATTAAGCATTACATTCAATTATACTATATGACATATTATTCAACATTATTGAGCATTTATGATTGAAATTTGAGATTCTAATAAGTAGTCAACTTCCTCTACCACCGTCCCTAAAATAACTGTCGGTATTTTAACTGAAGAATGTTCTAAAATTCCTCCAAAAACAATTCACAATTTGTATTAATCAATACCTAGAAGAATTGAGGCTGTAATTACCTCAAAATATGGATCTATACCATATTAAAATATAATTCGTTGATGTTTCATGATATGTCCATTATTTTGTCCAACCCTTGTATCTATCTTTGATTCAATTTAGTGTTTTATAAAGTTTGGCGTACACGCATTGCAAATTTGTCTTCTTCCTTGTTACCAAAGATAAGATCCTTGTTACAAACATGTAAAAAGAAAATTCCACGTGAAATTTCAATAGTAATCATATGATCTGATACTAAATTTCAAAAACTTAAATCTATTACATTTCTTATTTATTATGTTTACATGCATGTTAAAGTACAGATAGACAAATGGTTAACCCTTGATGGCTTTGTTTTTAATATTTTAAGCTGGTCTACCTTTTAGATAATTAGCATGTACACTAATTGTTTTACAACTCGCCTCTTAAAAATTTGTGTTGTTATTGTTACTTATGGCACTTGACTATGGACAAGCCCCCTGCTGATACAGCAGGGGGCTTGTCCATAGTCAAGATTTAAGCCTATAGGAGAGTCTCTTGTTTTTGAAGTAGCGCCAACTAGGGCCAAGAGTACAACTTTTGCTATTCACTCACTACATTTGCACTACATTTCACTCACTACATTTGTCCCTTCTTATGGGGCGGCACAGTCACAGAGAGCACACAGCTCACAGAGAGCACACAGAACAATCATGCCCATACCGGGACTCGTACTCAGAACCCCCAGAACACGAGGAAGACGCGTTACCTCTTTGCCAGAAAGCAGGTAATAAAGTATGCTATCGTATGAAAGGACAGCAAGATCTTCAGATTTACTTTCAATGTATTTCGTTTTTTTGGTAGAACTATGCAATTTTGAGTCTATAAACTAACTTAACTTAAGAGATTATTGTATTCAGAGACAAACAAACAGAATGGCATACAGACATCATTCCAATAGTATGTTCTTCAAACTCAAGGGTATATGAAATTTTGAGTTTTAACAAAATGTTTGGTGTTTATAATGCATTATATATTTTGTATGTAAGAAAATAAAAAATAAAATAGTTTATCTCCCGTCTAGCACTTTGTTCAATATGAATTACCGAAATTGGCGAGATATAGAATGGGTATAGCAAAATCACGCCTCAAAGCACTAATTAAATCAGCTCGACGCCAGACATTATTACAAATCTCACTGAGCACCGGAAAAAGAAAATCCGGATAGAATTAATGAATCTTTAACTATTGTTTCTAATTAGATTCAACGGCTGCAGCGGATGATTTAGTTAATTGCATTTTAATAAGAAATCTATTGGTTTTCGCACGTAAACAGCAGCTACGCGGTAGGCAACTTATAGCAACTGAATACTTTCGTAAAATGTTACATTTGGCAACTAAGCTAGCGTCAAATCTTTAAGGAGACGTTGGTTTTTGAAATCATAAAAGAAATTAACAAAATTTGAAATAGTGTTTAGACATTTAATAGCTAAAATATTTGCACATGTGTAGTTAGAAACTCGTAAACTATTAAATAGAAGCAATAGTTAATAGTTTTGAACGAAATGAACCATTTAGTTATTTAATTGGAAATGTAACGACTTTCAAAAATATACTTTTAAAGAAAAGTAAAAAAAGATTTTTAAAGTTCACTTTTAATTATTTTTATCTGAAAATGAGGATTTTTAATGTTTATTATATAAATTTCGAGGAAAATATATAAATTTTATTATAATGCTTATTGCAATACAATAAAATTCCGATTTTTACGTTTTTACGTCACATAATGTTCGGATCATCGCTTTTAATTAAAAATAATACAAAATAAAGTTGAGAATTCAATACTTTTGTGTAAAAATATTTCTAGAAAAGGAATCTGAATAGGTTTTCTAGTAATAATTTAATAAATGAAGAGGAATGATTAAAAAGTTAAAATACTTGAACATTCAAAAAAATTTCAGTGATAAAATTTGTTACAATAAAATATTTGGCTTAAAATTTTATTAATCATTCAATAATAATAAAAAATTATTATTAATAAAATAGTTGTTATTATTACTTATTGATAATAATTATTTAAAAATATTTATGAGTTTTTTCTTGTATCTTCATTTCAATATATAAATTGACAGCATACAAAATTCTATGAACTGCGTGTATAATTAAAAAAAAAACAGTCTGCCATTTTATGCCAAAAGAAATTGTTGCCTAAGGTTTTAAAGAAAGGAAGAGTGGCTTTTACCAAAGACTGGATTTAAAATTAATCTTTTGAAGTTTTAATATAATTTATCAAAGGATTAAATTAAAAATTGTTAGACGAAATAAGTATCGAATAGTTAGTAAATGTAGTAATTTACTTCGATCAGAATTATTCATAAAACAAATTTTAAAGTGAGATAGAAAACCATTTTTGTGATTTAAAGAAAATATTTTTTGTGGATGTAATTTTCACAAGGAAAACAATTTTTATTAGTTTTATTACTAATAAAGATAAGTGTATGTGCGTATGTCTTACTAAGCAGGCCGAATTAGTATTGTATTTAAATAAATTATCTATTATTTTCCCCATGTAAACGGCAACAGCTGGTGCTTTAGGTCAAATTGTTTGATACACAGACACCAAATTTGAAGTCCAGATAACAAATATATACCTTAAAAAGTGAGAATTTGAACTTGGATTTTTTTTCTGAAATTTTAAATTAAACGTTAATTGATAAACGAAAGTAATTGAAATATATACATTATAACTTAGAAAATAGCACAGTACGTAAAGGATGTTTGTATCGCTTTAAAATTTAAAAATACATTATATGGATACTAATTAAATATTCATACGAAAGTTTGTGGATTTTTGTAATTCTTTAATTTTTTATTGCTTTTTTAAATATTTTCTCACTTGATTTATTACTATATAGGAATAATATTGTTACCCTGATATTCAAAACATTTTCATAAAACATTTAATTATATGATACATTTGTAAAACGTTAAGGAATAGGGATTCTTTTTTATATCAATGCAATTAACAACACGAATTAAGAAGAGAGAAGTCTATGATATCATTGGATTAATCATCATTGGAAATGTTCATGTGTACATTCAACAGAAAATATGGACGCCCAATAATACAGCATGCTTTTGTTTTCTGACATGTTGACGGAAGGTTGGATATGAAAATATGTCTAAGCTATTTAACTGAAATCAAATGCTGCCAATATTCAGATGAAGCATCTGGTTGTTAATAGCGACTAGTTTATAGTAGATATAAATGAAAATATTGTTAAAAAACCATTGAATCTTTATAAAATTGGTAATATAAATTGTAATTTTCGTTCATGATTAAATAATTTAAAAGAAATAAAAAATAACTCTCGTTAACCCCTTAACCGGTTTATTTTCCTTACTATCTAATTAGATGACACCTTCTGTGTTGGGAATATTTTCTTATTTTGATTCAAATGGAAATCCATGGAATACTTGGCTTATCTACGCATTCGAAGTCATTTCACTATTGAATTATAATTGTTATGAATGATTTATTTTTTGTTTACAACTATCATTATTAGATAAATCGATGCACGTACGGCATATGGACAAACCGGTTAAGGGGTTAAGGTTCAAATTAGAATAATTTTAAACATATTAATAATTTTTTGAATGGTTCTCGAAGTATAAACTCCTTGTGTGCCAACAAATATACCACAAGGCTTACAGATGTAAGTCATTTCGCAATTAACAGTAGGATGAATTTCGAAAATAGAGACATAGGCACGAATGCAAAGAAAAAAAAAAGATGGGGAAAGCAAATACACAAAACTGCTCACAAACTATCAGAAACACATAGTAGATGTTATAATACAGTTGAAGAAGTATGATAAAATAAAATAGATTATTCAAAACACCATTACAAAGAATATATGCAAATGATATTCTTTATATAACTATGTAACTATAATAACCATACAGAACATAATTTCTAAAACTATTAAGATTAAATTTACAAATTTTCAGAGTACTAGAGCTGTCTATTTCCATTATTGCTAAAAAAATCATATTTCAATATACATTATTTCATTTCTAGAATTTTTAAAAGTTTTATTTTTTATTTTTAAAATGCATGCAAATACTTCATACAAAAAAAAAAAAAGAAAATCTAAATGTCTTCTGTCCGCAGAATTAAAATCTATTCATTTTCAAAACTATTATTTTTTCCAACATATATTCGATTTAAAATCCTCAAAATAGTATTAATGTAACGTTTACTATACTAAATAAAATCTAAAATAATTTTTCTTACCATTCAATTATTATCAATAAATACTCAGGTGATAGATTCATCTTTTTACATCTCAGTATCCACACCATTTTCTAATGTATCAATCAGTTTAACTCAATAAATAATTATACCAGTATGGCAAAATATCCTTCAAGCTTAATTAAGCTTGCCCTTCATTTGACATTAATCCAATTCTTTTTAAACCCGGTAAAGTGAAAATTCCGGTCGATGCAATTTGAAACTTTAACTGCTTCCTCTAATTAGATCCGCCTGTTACTTAGGAGACTGAATTAGCTAATTGCATTTAAATAAGGTATCCATCGCTTCTTGCTGGCAAACAGCAGCCGCCTTCCTTGAATGGGACCTAAAGCAGCCCAGCAATTTCGAGAAGTGTTACGCCAAGTTGCGAAGTTGTCGTCTTTTGTTTGAGGACCGTGTCGAGGGAGATTTTAAGACTTTTGTTTCTTTCAATGGGAGGAATAACATCATCTAAGGAATAGTTTCTAAAATTAGATTGTTGAGAGAAATTGATTTTTTCCCCTCTGTATGTTCAAGACTGGTTTACCACTAAAAACTGAAACTTAATTTGCTAAATGTTAAACGTTGAGTGTTAAAGTTCTGTTTAATGTGTGAAAAGTTTTATGTTAGTATGAGAAAAAATTTTATAAAATAAAATTGTGTGGAAGACTGTTGTATGTGAATATTTAGAGTGCTCTGAATTTTAATGAATTAAAATGTTTAGATAATTTTATTAAATGAGGTTAAAAAGGCTTTCGTATTATGAGTAAAGATTGTATAAAATAAAAATTTTTGAAAGACTGTTTTATGTGAATATTTAGAGTGCTCTAAATTTTGAAGAATTAAAATGTTTCGACAATTTTATTAAATGATGTTTAAGATTTTAGTATTTTCGCATCATGAGTAAAGATTTTATAAAATAAGATTTTGTGAAAAACTGTTTCATGTGAATATTTAGAGTGCTTTGAATTTTATTGAATTAAAATGTTTCGGTAATTTTACTAAACGAGGATTAAGATTTTCGCAAAAAATTCTAACGGGATATATAGTTTTAAATATAATTTTAAATCCAAAATAATATATAAATCGATTTTTTTCTATTTAGACACTATTTTATGAGATCACATTTACAAACCAAAATGTTGCATTGTCATATAACATTATATATTACAAATTTAAATGTCAATTGCTCATTAAATGTTACAAATCTAAATGTCAATAACTTATTAAATGTTACAAATCTAAATGTCAATTACTCCTTAAATGTTACAAATTTAAATGTTACTTTCTCATTAAATTATATAACTTTTAAATGTCAATAGTTCATTAAATGTTACAAATTTAGATGTCAATCACTCCTTAAATGTTACAAATTTAAATGTTAATTTCTCATCAAATGTTACAAATTTAAATGTTATTTACTCCTTAAGTGCTACAAATTTAAATGGTAATTTCTCATCAAATGTTACAAATTTAAATGTTAATTACTCCTTAAGTGTTACAAATTTAAATGTTAATTTCTCATTAAATGTTACAAATTTTAAATGTTAATTTCTCATTAAATTTTACAAATTTAAATGTTAATTTCTCATTAAATGTTACAAATTTTAAATGTTAATTTCTCATTAAATGTTACAAATTTTAAATGTCAATCATTCATTAAATGTTACAAATCTAAATATCAATTACTCATTAAATGTTACAAATTTAAATGTTAATTTCTCATTAAAAGTTACAAATTTTAAATGTCATTTACTCATTAAATGTTACAAATTCAAATGCCAATTACTCATTAAAAGTTACAAACTTAAATGTTAATTACTCAAAGAATGTTACAAATGTAAATGTTAATTACACATAGAATGTTAAAAAGTTTGAAATGCTGAAACGTTCGGGTACTCACCCCCTGCCCCTCCTTATTATATGAATAAATAACAACAAAATTTGTAGTTATGAGACCATATATTTTTTTAAGATTGTTTTATCATGCCTTAGATAACATAACTAGAAGCACGCAAGATTGATAAAAATACTTATGAATTCTTTAAAGAAGTACAAAGTTGTTGCTTTATATGATCTGTCATGAATTCAATCCAAGAAAACCGATGAAAGAAGGGCACTAGATTATGGAAAATATCCAATGGGTGTACGGTATAAGTCTAATTCCTGAATATTGATTTTTTATTCCTCAGGGGAAACACAGGTAGCAAGTATTCACATAAATTGTATTTGCTGATAACGAAAGTATCACAGCTTATAGCTCTAATTAAATAGCAAAAAACGCAACCAATCAAAATTCACGCAACTAATTGTGTTAGCTCCTGCACTTATATAGTATCTGAAATGAGACATTGGATTTTCCAGAAGGAACCCGTATCTTGGCTCTCAACAGAGATATCGTCCAAATTCTTGTATATTCGAGAACCTTCATTTTTGTCTCTAAGTTCTGTAAATTCATCGCATATCACAAAATGGCCACCAAGTTCATTGCCAAATAGGAGGGTATTAACCAGGCATCCATTCCGCATTCGTTAAGATGTCAGCAAAATTCTACTTCAAATAGCAAGTATTAACTGCAAACAGATTAGATGTTGCAGTAAGAAGTGTATAGAACCAGAGTACTATACACTTCTTACTGAACAGGATTCAGTAAATAAGGAGTGAATAGAATCTCTAAGTGAATGGAGGTAAGGTTATTCAATTAAATTAATTTCCGAATTAAAATCTATCAATACACAAATGTTTTAATGACGTAGTATAAAACATAGGACGCTGTTACGTAATTCAAAACTACAATAAGAATTGGGATGTTAATATATGCTTTATGAAATGTATGCGTGTACAACTAGTAGCTTATGTTAAAATGGTGTAAATAAGGGTTAAGGAATCATCTTTTACGAAAAGAGTTACTTATGATAGAAAACGAATATTTACATTCATATATCACAGTTAAATACTTAATGAATGGCTAAAAATCCTTAAGATATTCTAAAGCTGATGGTAAATTATGTTTTTCTTTTCTCAAAGGAAAACTTATTTAGTTACATTCACTAAACTGATTTAATTAAAATAAATGAAAAGTAAGATTATGATTAAAAAATTGTTGCTGCCTGAAAATTATTCAGAATAGACTAATCAAAATTAAATTATCAAAATTATCTAAATTGGATTTCCTAAATATATAAGACTACTAATCTGAATTAGAAGAATTGCTTACAAGGTAGTTATAAACAAAAATAATCCCCATGAATTTGCAGCGGAAAAAAATCAAAGCAAATAAATAGAAAAAGCAAAAGAATATTAACGCATTAAATGTTCATTCAAAAACAAATTTGAAGCTACATGTCATTTTATCATATCCGAAAAGGTAAAACAAAAAGAATGCTACGTACATAAGTTTTTGCAAATATGGCGATCGGAATTTTGAAATAAAACTCAATTTAAAATTAACTATGCTTAGTGAAAGTGGTGAAAAAATTCGTAAAATCACTTCCTTTAAAATAATCAACGGCGCATTTTTTTAAACATTTTTTGTGTTTAATTTATTTTCTAAAAAGTTATAATTACATATCTCTGAAGATTAGTTAAATTTAAAATCAATATCAATATATAAAATCAATATAAATATTTTATAAATATACAATAAAATATTTCTTGTATATTTATTTGAATACATCTGTTTTGTTAAAATTATTTCTCGATAATTGATCATTGAATCATTATCACATAGTCATTTAGTTCAAATTCTGTAGTTTTTTTATACAATCTTTTATAAGAGTGGAAGTTTAGAAAGGTTAAAGAGATAGTGTTTAATAAAAAACGTATTTCTATCTATGTTGTTTTAGATAACTAAATGATCCAAATTATCGAAAAAACCAGACACAAAAGATCATTAATTACACCATAATTTTAAAGGATTTTTAGCAGTTCTAATTTTAAATGCTTTTTAAATTATGTAGTCAATGAAAATACATTTCATAAAAAATAGTACAATTGTTTAATAGGTTTTTTTTCTTAATTTGGCGAAATACGTATAATATTTTGACAGTTCTAGTTATCTATTTAAAAGACATAACCAAATCATACATATTTTATTACAATGTTGTATACTTTAAAATAATCTTTTGGTTCAAATAATTTAATTTGAAAGAGTGAAAATTCTCTTACTTGTTCAAATAAATTAATTTGAATAAATGACAATTCTCTCACTGGTTCAAAAAATTAATTTGAACAACTGTCAATTCTCTTACTTGCTTAAATTATTTTTTAGTTTAAATAATTTAATTTGAAAAAGGGATAACAATACTCTTACTGGTTCAAACAATGTAATTTGAACAAGTAACAAGTTTCTTACTTGCTAGCCAAAAGAGTCAGCGAATTCGATATTGGTAAGGAATATTTTAAATAAAAACCTCAAAACCTGAAAGAAAATGGTATGCAATATTCTTAACATATATACCCGATAAAATAATAAGCGAAAGTTTCGATATATACTTTAAAAAGATATGCAAGCATAGAACCAAATAAGTTATGTATTCTATGCCAATAGTCTATATTGCCTCGTAAAGAAGCAGATAACAATATCATTTGATCCCTCAACAGTCTATTTTCACTCAAAGTACAGAAAATCAGATCACATTTCTTTCAAATATTTTCACTTGAAAGCGCCTTTTTGGATTCTTTTCACCAAAACCAATGTACTTTACTTGGACTTTTTTCACAGTTTAGAAAAAAAAAGTATTAAACGGAAAAAAGAATTCTAAGCTCGGGATAAGCAATATGAGCTTATTTGGCACAGTACTTATAGTCGAAACATTTTGAAGTAATGTACTTTTTGAAGTAATCTTAGAAAGAACTAAAAGTGGTTGTGTGGTTGAATACAGTTCGAGAAATAAGAAACCGAAAGCCGTCTTCATCTTCTTCGATTACAATTTCTTTTTCGATATAATACAAGCAAGGTATTAAAAATATTGTTTGGATTTTTTAGAGATGAATCAGCATTTTCGGTTTTTCTATTCTATTTTTAATCTGAATTCTACAAAATAATTTGATTTTTTTTGCTTTATTGTAAGAATGGCATTGTTATCTGATTTTGTTTTTTGACAAAAATGGTGTTATTATTGAAATAAATTCTTTTATATCTGGATTATAATAAATGCTAGATGAATATTAGCCCGGCATTTTTCACATATTTGGAATATAAATTATATTATTTTTTATTGAAATTTAGAAAATAAATTAATGAGGTATTCAACAGTAAAAAGAATCAATAAAAATTATGAGAATTATAAAAACGAATAACTCCACATTTGAAGTAGGAAAAGTAAAAAAAAGCAATATTAATATAAATCGTGCTCAATTTTAGAATATAAAATATAATTATCATTGCTTTAAAGCAAATAATGAACTGTTTAAAAGTTTAAAGGAAACAGTTTAAACTCACAGGATACAAATAAAATAGTTCCTTACACAGATTTATTATGGAATTCAAAGTTCACTAGACAGAAACAGAAAAAAAACCTGATATTACATTGTAGCGATGCCAGCTGTTAGCTAAATACCAGATGGCAATTTCAGTTAAATAACATTTGTCACGTGACTTCCGCATTAGATATATTTGATTTGACATAACCTGTCAATCACTTTCATTTATTCTTTACAAGTTCATTGTGATAATTATTTATAATAGGTTAAATATTTTAAAACTGACAACCATGCTATTCTAGCAAACATTTGAAACAGGGATTTTTAAAATACAAAAAAAAAATGTGGTTATATGTTTTTGAATTCAGTAAATATTTTATAATTTTAGGAACTTAAAATCTAGAACGTTTTTACTTTTTTGTAGATAAAGCATACAAAAAGATCGTAATGTAATCGTCAAAGAATTCGAATTGAAATGTTGGCAAATATTTAATTTTTATACTTTTTTGACCTCACACAATTTTAGAGTTATATATGTTTATCCTTGAACACAAAGAAAAATCCTTTTAAATTAGATTTTTTTTAAAAAATAAATCATTTGTGCACCAAATAATCCGACTTTTATTAAATTTCGAAATGAACTTAAAGAATATCTGTTTTTTTCTTCGTCTGTTTGGCTTAAACTTAATATAATAAGCAAAAATTAACAGATATATAAAAATAATTTGGTACACATAATTAAAATCGTAACTTTAGATATGTTTCATATTTGGAGGTATATCCGTCCAAGAGTTGTCCATCTGTACTTTCATAGCATGTTGTTTTTACTTATGGCACTTGCCATGGATAAATGAAAATATCACTAATGATATTTGTTAATTTTTACCTTAATTTAATCCTACTTATCTTCACATAAAAATGCCATTTTATGATACCCTCTTTAATGCTATTTGGTGTTGAATATTACCATTTTTTAAACTTTCCAATGCTTAAAATTTATTTTAAATACTGCCATAAAAAGTAATATTAATATTCTGAGCATATATTAAAATTCATTAAATATTACTAATGAAATGCAATGATTTATTCTAATAAAATTAAACACTAGGTTATTGAAAACATATTTTATATTCTATTCTTGTTTGCAATTTATTCAAAATTATTCCTGTTATGGCAATAAAAGTGTAACAAAAGCATTCACATTCATTATTTTACGAAATTTCATTGCATAAACACACTTTTATTTTATGAATGCTCATATTAATTTACTGAAAAAAGGGTCTCACTAAACTGATTAAAATAGAATATAAATATCTATGCTCATAATATATTTTCAAATAAGTATATGGAAATATTCGATATTTTAAATCTGAAATAATCATTCTTTGGATGCACAATTTTTCGGTTCTTTCCAAAATGTATTTGGCGTAAAAATATTATCATATATCTACAGTTAATAATCTAATAAAAAACATGTCTATTATTATTTATTGTTATCATGAAAAATGTAATTAATTTGTCAAAAATTATTTAACTATCAAGACATATCATTAAGTTTTTCCCTCAAAAAGTTTTCTTTTTTTAACTAGAAACAAACTTACAGTTATTGAAAATGATTTACTAATAACATATTTCACTTGTTTATTTTTGACTATAATTAATTCAAAACAAAATTGGTATTCGTATGGTGATAAAGATAAAAAAGAATCCACAAATTCATTATTTTACAGAACTGGATAAATATATTTTAGCTTTATAAATGTTTAAAGTAATTTTCTAAAGAAAAGATCCCACCAAACGGAATAAAATACAACAAATAATTATATTCATTATTTACTTTTAATGAATATTCAGAAATATTTGACATTTTAAACCTAAAATATTCGTATTTTGGATATATAATTAATTTGATGCAAAAATATTATCAAATATATAAAGTTAAAGATAGTATAAAAATATTATTAATGTTTATTCCAGTGATGAACACTGTCACATAAATTAATTAATTTTTCAAAATATTTAATTATCAAGAAATGTCATTAAATAGTTTCCACAACTTTCTTTTTTAAATAGAAACAAACTTATAGTTATTGAAAACGAATTACAACTAACATTTTCACGGGTTCATCCTTAACCATAATTAATTCAAAACTATTTGTAATATGAAAATGAGGTTTCAATGTAACTCAATGCATTAATTTTATCTCAAAACATCTTTATCACGCGCTCACAGTTGCGAATGTATTAACGTATTTTTCGAACAAAAGAAACCACCAAACTGAATAAAATATGATACAAGTAATTACAATTCATAGATAATTTTGACTCCATTATACAAGTCGCGCAGCTGCAATAATACTTAGTCAGCATCTTTCTCCCCCTTTTTTTTTCTGTTGCCATTTCTGCGACAGAAAATGAAGAAAAATGTTACATATTTTCTTGTCTGTTCAACATCTTTTCCCTCGCTTTCATTTTGAATGGATGTACCAGAATGTGGCTTTTATTCAAATGCAAATGAAACTACATTTTCAGGAGGAACGTGGGGATTTTTTTTATCTTCGCTTCTTCTCCAAGTATTTGATTGCATTTTCGAGTAGATTTCTGAAAATGCAAGAGAGTTAAAGAAAATTCTTTTCTTCGTTAATACCATTATGTTCTGAAATAACTAAACAAATTTAATTTCGAGTTTGGGATGATCCCACATCCCGGTGTAATTTGATTAAATATTTTCTTCCAAAAGTAATTTCATTAGCTTTTGTATCGGAATAATTTTTTTACCTTTTTAAAAAGTTATTCTCATTGTATTATGAATGCAATGTTGGATTCGTGTGATAGCAATATTAATGAAATACGATATATTTAATGTTTCCAAAGACAATGTAATATGTATCACGTTAATTATTATTATGTATATTTAGGACAAAAATTTAGTTTATAAAAGTAAATGAAATAATTAGATAAACTGTTTGCCATAATAATTACAGACACTGAATAGAGTTTGCTTCAGTGGCGTGGTGGATATAATTAAATTCATATTCTAATTACTGAGCGCCAATCTGCGAAAATATCCAATTTGCAGTAAGCTGAAATACTTAATTGAAACGAATGAAAGCTGCACAAATAACGCCAAATTAGTTTATTATGTACATATTTTTTATGTTTAATCATTAAATAAAATATGAAATTTCTTTGAATGGGAACATATAATTATTTTCAGCGAATGCATTATTTTAGATTAGTTACATTTTCTCAAAAACTAAACTATTCAGTCATTTTTTTTGTATGTTTCCAAAAGTACTAATAGCCAGTTTTAGGAGTATTAAACATTAACAAATATATTTAGATCTAGATAATTTATTGAAATCTAAATCAGTATATTTTAATGACTAGCATATTTTGAGGGGGGTTGTTCTAAAGAATCCTTATCAATTAACTCCCACATATACATAACATGATGTTTATGTTTTCTCCAATAATGCCATTCTAAGCAATAAAGTATGATATACAAGAAAACTGCATTGATTTAACAATCACATATCTTAATTGTATATTGCTGAATTAATATTCGTTATGGAGTCAAATCCTATGATATCATAATGTTATTATCTAAGTAACCAGTATTTAATTGCACGCTATCTTTCGTCTCAGAACAATTTCACTTTATCATTCTTCATGCGATTGCACAGATCAGAAACAGCATCATTTGCCTTAGTTTTCTATAATGGAAGAAAATCGGGAGAAATAATAATTTTTGAAATGAAGGAAAATGTTTTTCACAACAATGGAAATAATTGATGAACATTCTTCAAAATTCAAAAATAATTGATGATTATT
>JAOUZG010015602.1:3723053-3739779 GCA_026289955.1 Argiope argentata | reverse complement strand
ATATATATATATATTTCTTTTCAGCTCTTTCGTTGGGAGATTTTGAATTGAAGACGGCCTAGAAATCACGTAGGCAATGCATAAAGCATAAATACCGATAATCCTCAACATCTTTTAATCGCATATATTCTTATCTGATTTTACCCGTATTGCTTTATTATTACGTATGCTTCTTTGACAGCAGATGCTGTTTTTGAAAGGTTGACGTAGAACTATGACACATTGCTGTTATTTCATCTCAAAATTTAGTCGAGCTGTAAAATTTGGTTTGGTAGTTAGAAAAATTGAAAATGAAAGTTTAAAAACATTATCATTTTGTATATATATATACATATATTACATAGAAGGAGAGAGAGAGAGGAGGGAGAGAAATAACCGATTAAAACGTTTCGTGATTGTTTCAAACCGGATTAAACTGGTTAATCACTCAAATTAATTAAGAAAAATAATGAATTTAAAATAATAATGTTTTCACGTGATAACTTGTGTTTCGTGATCGTATATTTCATTTTTTATTTCTTTTTAGAAGATTTTATGAAGAAGAGGAAGTACTTTATTAGCGACTATCTTCAAAATTTATAAAATTTCGATTTTAGCTTGCATTATTTTCCTAAATAGTGATAATTTTTTATATAATTGTAAGTCACTTTGAGTGCCAAACATTGCATCAACTTTAGAATATCTATAAAATCTATTTTTGCACATGCACTCTTTGAATGCATTGTTGCATAAAAATTTTTTGTGTGAAGTCAGAGAATTGTACTCTTTTTATGAAATACTGGGTCATTAATAGTTGCTACTAATTTAACCCTTCCAAATAATATACAAAAAACATATAATATTATTAAAGTATTCTAAATAGAAATAGTAATTAGTTTTCTAGATTATTTTGCTGCTCTTCTTCGTATGCTACTTATCACGCTCCAAGTCTGCAGAAAAAATGGGACAATAGATCAAAACTAAATTATCATTTATCAATTTGCTTCATAAATAATATTTAATAGATATTTTAAAACCTGATAAAAGATCAAAAGTGCATTCAGATAGGAAAATTTATAGAATTTTTCCTTTACACATCTGAAGCATACTATAATTTCAAATTAAAACAGAGAAACATTTGTACATTTTATCACTTTTATCTGATTAAGTGTTCAGAAATGCCCAGAAAAATGAAAGGACTTACAATATAATAGGATATTGTTACATTGTAAATGATTTTAACAAAAACCTTAAAATTGAACAGTTTACTATTCTTTCACCCGTGTTAATCGAATTATTTTTCTACAAGCATTTTTACGAAAAATTACAATAAAACACGCGCACACACATTATTGGGCTATGAGTCTATCCTTTACCTCATACAGGCCCATATATGGTATTGCAGTTTTGATTCAATTTCATTTCCAAATTAGATATTATAAAAATAATTAAAACTATTTTAATCCATCAAATATATATTTAGAAATAATAAAACGCAAAAAATAATAATCTATGATTTTATGACAATTCAAAATAACATCATTTTTGTGCAAGCGAGTGAAAAAATAGAATTGAGTGCCCGTGACTCATCTTCAAAACACGATAACAGAGTAAAACACAAGTACTTTTTGACAAAAAAAGTATTTCTCATGAAGTCGATATACTCATCTTTCTCGATGGATAACAATTTTTCAACTTTTCAACTGTTTTTATACTACATACGAGCTTATATATGATTCCGTATAAAAAACCCATAATCTAAAACTTTTTCCTTATTTCTCTTTTAACATGTATCATTTATAATTAAATAAAGCTATTTCCACCTTGAAACAATTTTTATTTAGACGCTTTATTAATTCACGCAATAAAGGCTTAAAAAGAATAAAAATCACAGGAATAAAACGAATGATTATCTTGCTTTCAATTTTTCCAAAGCAAGAACATTATAATAACACGGTTAAAAAAATTTGGTGCACTTTAACAACTTCTGCGGTAAGGAATACATAAACAAGAACAACAAATTCAACCTGTTATACTGCTGAATTTCATTTTTCATATCGAACTTTACTATCCTTCAGAAAGACTGGCGCTCGCCAAAACAATTTTACGCAGAAGACATCACAAACTTCGAAAGTCATCTGGTTCCAATGATATATGTCTCTTGTGTTTACTATAAAGCACGCAGAGCGGGTCCTCTGTTTATTTAATTTGATCATTATTATTCTAAACTCATTTATTTCACTGGTCGGAACTAAAGTTATTTAAATAAAAGAGCTAAAGCGGGTCTATAAAAACGAATGTGCATAAATTTTTAGGGCTGAAGAGCTGTGGAGATTTGTAATTTAGAAGGGGAATAAAAACATTACGAGGCTCCCTGAGGTAATAAAATTTTCTGGCATTCTAGAGCCTGGGCAATAAAACGCGTGGAATTTTTCCAAGAAAAAGAATAAAATTTACGAACCTAGTGCACAAGCTCTTTGCGTTCATTCACTGAACCTGCTTTTCCCTGCACTTACCTTTGAAGGTATTGCAATGAAATAAACTAGGAGGATTCTCGAATGCAGCCTTCGTAAAATTTCAAAAGGTTCCGTCAAAGAGGACAAGTACGGTATCTAAATAGAAACTGATGCATCTTCGGAGAAAAGGAAGGAAGGTGTAGTGAAATTATTTTATGTGTATACTGTCGTTGATGTATAAAATCCGCTTTTTTCTATCGAAATACTTTTTCATATTTTAATATAACGTACAAAGGCAATTAAAGAAAAACATTTCTACTCCATTAAATAGAAATAAATAAAATTGTGTTTAACTCCGAAACTGGAATGAATTGATTTATGTAGTCAAATAAATGGAGTCAATACGACTTCATTATTATTTCTTTTGTAAACAACACTAAAATTTGTTTTGGAAATTATTTAATTACCAAATGTATTAAAGATGTATATAAATATTAAATTGCTAAATATTATTATATTAAAGGTTGGAAAGGTAATATAAAAAAAATCTGAGCAACTTTTTTTAATGAGGGCTTATTTTGTTAAGATATTATAGGATAAAACTAAAGATAATAACTGTCAGAATTTAACTAGGAAAAAATTTAGATTACGATATTTTAAAATAAAGGGTGTTCATTAAATGTCGGGGTTTCCATACCTCATAACTTTCGAATAAAAATATTTCAAAAAACTGATTACGTATTTGTAAATTACAACTCAAAGACTCTTATGAACGATATTAAAATGCAAAAAAAGCCTATTAAAAATTCATTATAAAGCTTGTACAATTTGCACTTTGTAGGCATTCAGCTGAAGGCGGGTATGGAGAACGTTCCATATTGTTCCATAAGTAACTGCACAGCTGATTGTCTCGTTGATTTTCGTGGGATACGAGTAAACGCTTCTTGGATGCGATCAACATTTTCCTGCGAAGTGCTCGGTCTTCCCGCTCCCTTTCGGTGCACAACGCTACCAGTTTCCTGAAATTGTGTTAACCAGCGTCTGATAGAATTATCCGAGGAAGCATCTTTATTGTACAAAAGTCCTGAAGTGACGTTGAGTTGTTATGACTGATTTAGTTTCGGAAAACCACAATACACTCATTGCTTTTTCTTGCATGGTTGCCATTTTTATTTATGACGTCATAATTACCCAGAATGCAAATGCGCTGAGATTGCATTGTTGTCACGTAAAATTCTTTGAGTTGTAATTTACTTATACGTAATCAGTTTTTTCGTAATATTTTTTATTCGAAAGTTATGAGGTACGTAAACCCCGACAATAATTAATGAACACCCTGTATTATCTTAAGAAAATTTCTTTCTTTTTTTTCTATTTATATTATTCAAATGCAAATGTACGGCTGTGGAATACTATCCACTTAATATTGTTTACAATAATGCCATAGAGTAGAGGTTTTTCTGTTCATCTTTTTTAGGCAAATGGTAAAATATTTTCTAGTAAATGATTTTCCACTTATATCTGATTGTACTTTTTTCCTGCCCTTTACTAGTATTTTTTATTGTTATCTACTTGCACTTTCCCCCTCTAATTGACAAAAATTTTCTATTGCTGTCTGCTTGCACTTTTCCCTCTCCTTTACAAGTATTTTCTATTGCTATCTGCTCGTACTTTTTTCTCTCCTTTACCAGTATTATAAATTTCTTTTTAACGACAATCTGTACTCAGTATTATCAATTTCTTTTAAACGACAATCTGTCCTTAGTATTATCAATTTCTTTTAGACGGCAATATGTCATTAGTACTATCAATTTTTTTTAAGTGACAATCTGTAATTCTAGACAGACAAAGCGGATTCCAATACGAAATTGGTAATACTAAGATAGTAAGATCCTTAGATAATACTAAGGACAGATTGTCGTTTACAAAAATTGCTAATACTAAGGACAGATTGTCGTTTACAAAAATTGATAATACTAAGGACAGATTGCTGTTAAAAAGAAATTGATAATACTCGTAAAGGATAGAAAAAAGTACGAGCAGATAGCAGTTGAAAATACTGGTAAAAGCGAGGGAAAAGTACGAGCAGATAGCTATAGAAAATACTGGTAAAGGAGAGGGAAAAGTACAAGCAGGCAGCAATAGAAAATACTTGTCAATTAGAGAGGGAAAGTATAAATAGATAACAATAGAAAATACTGGTAAAGGGCGGGGAAAAAGTACAAGCAGTTATCTGTCCTTGGTATTATCAATTTCTTTTAAACGACTATCTGTCATAAGTATTATCAATTTCTTTTAAACGACAATCTGTCATTAGTATTATCAATTTACTTTAAGCGATAATCTGTAATTCTAGACGGACGAAACGGATTCCAATACAAAATTGATAGAAATTAGTTGGTGTGTTATATATTTTTGCAATCATAGTTTCGAAGACGTAGAACCAATAAAAAGCAACGAAAATTTTGAGAAAGAATAACTCAGTTATGCGAACAACTTCAGATTTCAGACTTCTATCAACATATTGCTAAAAGAATAACTTGAAGACACTAAGGAGATGATTGTATTCAACAACAACAACACATGTGATAGAAAGAGCCAATGAACAATAGGAAAGTCATTTTGACTCTAGTCTACAGTTACGGGTACAGTATTGCATTTAGTGCTTTAAGTAAATACAGAATGAAAATTATAATACTAATTAAAGCAAGAAAGGTATTTCTTTTCTTTAAAGATTATAATTTTCTATTTCCAAAAGGATTTTTCAAGATAATACTTTACGTACAATGTTACTGTTTAGTTATTTTATAAAATGTCTAATTATTTCAGAAATGCACTAAGAATTCATTTAAAGTGTAATCAATTAGCATATATTTAAGTTATTCTTCAGTAAAATTAGCCGTTCTTTAAATTAATTAATGAAGGGTCCTAGATTGTGAAAAATGAAAGTTTTTATTTTTACAGATGAGCACAGTTCACTTATTAAATATTTTGTGCTTGAGAGTAAGATTCTTAATTAAACTTAATTAACTTTAAGCAGTTCTTTATATTGAAAGAAATGAAGTTAAGAAACTGAACATAATTATTAAAATTAATCTAGCGCAATTACGATAATTAACCAAATCATGGAAAGTATTTACTCGGTCTTTTATGGTATAACATGACGGGAGCTGATGTTTTATTAAATAACTTGTTAAGGTATCCGAACACGTTGAAAAGGTCAATTTTCTATAAAAATGCATTTTAAAAAAAATTATATTGCATAGATCAGTCTTTGAGCTATCCAAAACAGTTTTACTTTAGCTCAACGTTTATTAGAAGTCAAGATATTAATATTTTCATAACGATCGGTTAACCGGATGTATCTATTTAAAAGGTAGAAGATATGTTAAAAATTTGTATAAATAAAACTGATTTTAAATCAATATTTCTTTTTGATTGCTAAAGTGCAAAGTGCCAATAAGAGTTTCAACGATCTTTGGGGGAAATTTGTGCTTAAAGATGTCTTTGTTGACATCCGAACTATCAGACTGGGGAATTTGTGTCTGTAATATATGTATAAACAAACATTACATAGAATTATTGAATATCCTTAAGGTTATAGGAGTGTATCCTATTGTAAATGCTGTTGGAGCATTTGATGAATCTAGGCGTCATTCACTGACAAAGGCAACTATTACCAGAAAAAATGATTGAAAAAGTAAAATTATTAAAAGTTGAGGTAGAAGAAGGTATAACCTATAAATGTGGTAAATTGTAAGTATGCACACTCGTAATATGTTAATTAAACGTGTTACTGTATACTTTAAATGTATTTTGATCAAAATTGAACTATACCGGGTGTCCAAAAAGTTCCCGTACTCCTAATTAAAAAAAAATCATTTTCCATGATTTTTTTTCAAGTATATTAAATTTTGCCATACGAGTAATGAAACCATGGACATGCTTGAAGCTTTTCTTCGGCGATCGACTTATCTCAAAAAATCTTTGGCCACCTCGATCCCCTGATCTGACAATCCCGGACTCTTTTCTGTGGGGATATTTAAAGGACAAAATTTATGAAGGTGATCCTCAAACAATAGATGATTTGAAAATAGCAATCACCTAAAGGATACAAAAAATCACTCCTACCATGTTAAAATGCGTTTCGAAAAACATGCGCAAACGAGTTCAGCTTTGTCTCCAAGAAAGGGGTGGACATTTTGAACATTTATAATAAATGTAAGTTCAGCATTTTTTCCTTAGTTATGTTAAAAGTGCTTTTCATCATTGGCATAAAAATAATTCTTTTTAAACCTGTTGTTTTTGTAAAATAAATTCACAAATCATCAGTACGGAAACTTTTTGGACACCCTGTATTTCGTTCACTTCAAATTAAATAACTCAAAACATAATAGTCATCTTACTTTGAAAAACGGTGGAAATTATCCTTATACTACTTTCTAATAGGAAATTAATTAGAAGAATTAAGATTGAGGGAATATTTCTATTAATTTATAGCCTATTTTTTTAATAATAACGTCATAAATTTACTAAAAAAATCTTGATAAATTTTTGACTGGTTTTAAAATTTTTATTTATTTTTATATCCACACGAATGTAATTCATTCCCTAGAGTAAATTATGTAGTTTATTTTGATATAAGGTTTGCTCGGATGAGAGTTATAGTTTTTGGTGTAGCGAATTTGAAGTTTTTAAAGAGTTTGCTCGAACTTAATGCTATTAAATGCAAATTTTCAAAAAATTATCCTGTTTATTTCAAATATTGACAACCTATTGCTAATCTTTAACAATCTTAACACATAGAAGTATGGTTAAAGTACGTCTAAACCCCTTTTTTTGAAAAAAAATTGTTCTGAATTTGTTCGGATACCTTAAACCATGGGCATAAATTCATTTTACTCTTGAAGAATTTTCATTCAAAAGAATTTAATAAATTTATTAACAAAAATTAACATTAAAAATTCAGAAAATTAAAGACAAAACAAACCTTACGTGAATTTTTTCAAACTGTGTTGTTGTTTCAAACTGTGACCCTTCTTAACAGAAAATTGTAGAATAGCCAATTATTTATTTCAAATGTATAATTCTTATTCCTATTTTTGGTGTTTCTTCAAAATATTAATGGAAAATGTAGATTAAGCATTATTTTCCCAATATATCAAAAGTTTTTTTGGGGAAAAATGAAGCATTCATTTCCAATTATTTTGATAATAAAAGTCATCAATGTATTAAACAATTTAAAACAGGTATTATATGTAATACCAATTTAAGGAAAAATTAATCTTTGCGCTTAAATTAATTTCAGTTAAAAGTTTTGTAAATGTATTCATTGTATTTTAGATGGCGGAATCCTTTTTAACCCAAAACATTTTCGGATGTAACTAAATAGTAATACATTATAAATTATTAATGTTTATTCATTTGAATGCAATGTAATGTAATATCTTTTTTCTTTACTTTTCATTACAAAAATTATATCGGAACAATAGCATACATATAATATAAAGAAAAAAATAAAGATTATTTCACAAAATGGAAAGACAAATTTTAGTAAACATCATGTGGAGAGTTGTTATTTGCTTATTTTTTCAAGAGATTTTAAAATCCCTTAAGACTTTATACATACAATATACCCCCTTATTTTAGATCATTAAAATATTATTTGTTTTGTATCCTATTTTTATAATTTATCACATTTTAATACGTGATTTCCTGAATTTATATTTTATTATTTTAAATTTCTAGTTAAAAATAGTAAGCTATTAAAATATTTTCGTTTCTAATGCATTAACGAATGACCTCGAAAGGTCATATTGATCATCTTTCGTTCTCTTTTTATTTTCTAACATATGAAGTTTAGAAAGAAATTTAAGTCTTGTACATGAAGTACAAAAAGAGAATATTGTAACATTCTAAAATTTCAAATTTGAGATTTTATTGAGTCTCAACGCTTTAGATTCCTTTGAATCCGAAAAACATATTTTTGAAATAATATGTCTGTCTATGGATACGTTGAAACCTATTTCAGACAGACAGATAAGAACTAATAACAAGAAAGACAGTTTATTTATAGTGTTATCTACACCTCCAGGTGCAGTTACTAAATTTGATTGCAATGTCTTTAATTTCATATCTATTTCTGGAACATATAAAATGAACACTGTTTTGAAATAACAAAATAACAGAATTATATTTAATAAACAAACATAACACTATGAAAAAACAAAACTAAAGAAAGCAAATAATATATAACAATAAAAAAAAGAAATCTACGGTAGCAAACTTCAAGCTATCATGCGAAAACATTATTAATTTTAAGCGATTATTTGTCTTGATTAATTTAAGTCATTAACCAGGTTAAACCGATTTGAAAAAATTGCGACACTTCTTTCTCTCTCTCTTTAATGATAATTTTTTTAAACTTTCATTTTCAATTTTTCTAGCTGGCAAACAAAGTTTCGGAGTTCAATCTATTTTAAGATTAAAAAACAACAACAACAGTAATTTCGAAAAAAAGTTCACTATTATTGGAAGCTGTTGTATATGTGGTAAAATCCAACGAACGTAATGCAGACTGATATTAAAATTATATTCTAATATTTTCAGAATTTTGAGAAATGCGACTAGTAAGAATGCACTTATTAATATCATTAAAGAATAAAAATAATACAAAATTTCGTTAATTATAATTTAAAAAGAATTCCCCCCAAACAACCAAACGATGATCTTCTGAGCACGAGATTCATTGTTTAAAAGTAAGAAATCGTAAACGAACTAAAAAAAGATGTCATTACATAGAAACGACAAGCAAAAAGCAATTGATAATAAATTTAATTAAATATTTCAAGCAATACTGGCAAAACAAACCTCAAATGTCATGGGTCAGGTGACTCGCTATCTACCATTGAAAAAAAAAACACGAATGTTTTTTGCTTTCAAATTTCGGAGACATCAAAATCTCGTAACTGAAACAGCATCATGTTCTCACATGATAATATATTTTTAAATGTGAATTTATGGTAAAAAGGAGTTTTTAATGCAGTCTGATACCTTAAATTAATAAAACGTAAAATAATAAAATATAAAACATACTAATAAACATAAAATAATAAAACATAAAACATATTAATAAACACAAAATAATAAAATATTAAACATTAATAAACCTAAAATAATACAATATAAAACATATTAATAAATATAAAATAATAAAATAAAAAACATTAATAAACATAAAATAATAAAATATTAAACTTTAATAAACATAAAATAATAAAATATAAAATATTAATAAACCTAAAATAATACAATATAAAACATATCAATATATATAAAATAATAAAATATTTAAAAAATTTCAATAAATATAAAATAATAAAATATAAAACATTAATAAACATAAAATAATAAAATTAAAAAATGTTAGTAAGTATTAAATAATAAAATATAAAACATTAATAAACATAAAATAATAAAATATAAAACATGAGTAAAATATAAAACATATTAATAAACATAAAATAATAAAATATAAAACATGAGTAAAATATAAAACAGATTAATAAACATAAAATAATAAAATATAAATTGTGTTATAAAATATAAAACAAATTAATAAACATAAAATAATAAAATAGCATTAAATGTTGTTTATTCCATAGCACTTAAAAACTTCCAGACTCCCTTTGTTCCCATACATGGCATTTATCTGCAATAATCTTTCATAACGATTCCAAGTGAAAGCAAATACCCCAATAATAAAAATGTGGAGCTGTAAGCTGAGATTTATGATTTGGTGCTGACCCAGAGAAATTTAGCGGAACCGGAAGTCACGTGAAGTCATTTCCCCCAGCGTCTGCCGGTAACGTAGCAACGCAGGAGAAAGAAGAAACCCTTTTACGAAACCAGAACCGACAGGAACCGGTTATTTCATAAGCCTTTACCCATTCTGTTCTAGCAACACCATATCCTGCCAGGAGGATGGGGGGGGGGAGAGGCTAGAGAAAAGGGAAAGACACGTAAGAAGAGAGGAACAGAGAAAAGAAGAAAAAAAGAGAGAAAGTGGTAATAAAATATGGAAGAGAAAAGCAGGGCTGAAATTTTCATTTGGGCTCCTTTTGGAGTTTTAAAAGTTTTGTAGGGGGGGGGGGGGGGGGCTTGGAAAAAAAATAAAGGTGACGCTGTTATTTAGAATTTAATATTTTTCTTATTTACTTTATCGTGTTTTTCAGGAAATATAACATTTTTGTCGCAGAGACATTGAACGATTCGCGTCAAAAAATAAAATAAAATAAACCCAAATTTGGTGAACAGTGGCTTAGGATGAATGAATGGTTGAACTATCCTACATAAATAAAATTATCAATTTATCGATATTAGCTATGTTTATGGTCACAGTAAGCAAAGTATTCTAATATTACTGCTCTAAAATATTTCTGGAACCCATTTTCTATTTATAAATATTCAAAATTTTCATCATTTCGAGGCCGTTTTTAATATGCTTTATGCAAATAGAAAAAATAGAAAATAAAGAATTTTCTGCTAATAAATTTATTGAAAAATGAAAAAAAAAAAGAAGGTAAATGGTTGTTTGATTAATTTTCTTACATTAAAATATAGCATTGAAAGTAATCAGATTCATTTTCGAATCTATCTTGGAATTTTCAGCTGTTATCACAGGTAGAAAAACCGGCAAAAAAATATTAAATTAACATTGTTTTAATGTCTGTCAGAACTTCATGTTTTATCTCTACTATGTTGATGTTTCGTCTATTATTTTATAGTTTTTTTTTAATTTTTTATATTTATTTTTAAAAACCTCAAATTATACTTAAAATAATTAATTCAAATTAAATAAAACCAATACTCCTGGTTAGATATTCAATAGTCTAAAACGATTAATCTATATAAATAAAAACAAGTCGTCAAATGTTTTACTAAGTGCAAAACTCGAGAACGGTTCGAACAATTCGGCTAATTTTTTAAAAAAATATTTTCGTTAAGACAAGAGGAAGGTTCTTATTAAGAGAAAAAACGGACAAATTGCGAATAAAATAGCATAAATAACATTTTTCATACTTTCCCGCCAAAAATTTTCATTTCCCCATCGCCAAATGAGTAAAACTTCAGTTTGTTTTTACACCACGCTAATGAGATTAGGCTTAACATGTTTTCGATAGATTATTTCAAAAAATTCTGTTTTTTTTTCTTAGTAATTGATGCATTTAAAATTGAATATCGCTGATTACTCGATTATTCGAATTCATTTTGAATTAAAATAAAACCGAATAAAGGAAACTGAAAATTTCTAATCTGTATTGAGCTACAGCGACTGGCGTAAAAAATTCATGCATTTGTGTCGTCCGAATGGCGTTGAAAATTCTATCATTTACAGTGTATTGTAATTGTTGGCAATTGTGTTTTCATTGTAATTAAAAGTTGAAAAATTATGTGTATGATACTGTTGTAGCTATCTCAATCTCGCTCGATAAACAAATAGTTGGACTTGATTTTAAAGAAATACGGAATTGATTTTCTTTTTTGCTTTACATCAGGTATACAATGCAAAAAAAGTGTTTTTAGGTTAGTTGTGTGCTTTTCCATACATACGAAGTCGCAGGTAAAAGATAGTAATAAAATAAAATATTATAATTTGACAGGGAAAATAAATTCTTGATGCTCATTAGTTTGATGTGCAACTTTAACAATTTTTGTTCAAACTATTTAGCAATAAATTTCACTGTGAGAAAAATGTATTAAAATAACATTAAATGTGACCAGAACCACAAGGTATCATACTTCGATTCTACTTATCTAATAATATTTCACTCTATTGCTTGTACATCCCCGCCGAAAGAGGAATTTTTCATGGGACAGAACGTTTCGCGATCAACTTATCTGAAAGTTTGGCTTTAAAGGTAAGGTTTAGTTTTATATGCATGGGACATAAATTTCAGTTTTCATTTTATTGATGCAAAAGTGAAGGGTAATAAACGCTTGCTTGCGAAATTTTATTTCATTTTCAAAACTGGCAGGCAAGAGGAAAGCAGTGGAACTGTTTTGCGTTACATCACAGTATGAATTTTCACTTAAGAAAGATGTATAAAATTGGAACATAAGTCATAAAAATAACGGAGGAGAATCAAAGTGTTGGGAAAAAGCTATCAAAATCACATCCGTAAAATTGTGCGAACAATTATTTTAGTAGATTATATTTGTTTTAAATGTATGAGAAAATGGGGATTTCTCATGCTTTTAAGAAAAGGTGAGAAAAGTTATTTTATATTTTTATTACTTCGTTAAAACATAAAATTCCTTATTTCATAGAATCATTTTATGAGATAACTAGGTATTCTATGAAATATCGGTAACTGTTGTTTTATGAAAAAAATAAGTAGTACACTTTAATGGTAACCTATATAAAAGTTAACTACAAGAAATCTTCCAGAACGAATGTAAAACCAGCTGGAACTGTCTCCCCAAAAATTTCGCGTATTCTAATAAATTTTTCGCGTTAGAGAACACCTTATATAATATTGGAATACAACAGTTACGTAATATTAACCTTTGATGGGAATTCGTTATTTTTACTTAATCTATCTTGTCATCTTTTGAGGGTTATTTGATGATCAGTCCCTGGTATTAGTTAATAGTATCCAACTATCGAATTTGTTTTGTGTCAAATTATATTAGGTGTTTTGTTCAAATCATATAAGATATCATCATTCAGGTGTTTTGTGTCAAATCATGTAAGGTAACATCATTCAGGCTTTTGTGTCAAATCATAAAATGTATCATCATTCAGGTGTTTTGTATCAAATCATATAAGGTATCATCATTCATTTATTTTGTGTCAAATCTTATAAGGTATCATTATTCAGATGTTTTGTGTCAAATCATATAAGGTATAATCATTCAGGTGTTTTGTGTCAAATCATAAAATGTATCATCATTCAGGTGTTTTGTGTCAAATCATATATCATAATCATATAAGGTTTCGAGTGTTAGGTATGTCGAGTGTTAGGACCAAAAATTCCCCAACCTAATTTTATGGTTTGAAGTCATTGTGCTTTGGATAATCACAATTACATAGCTCTGAAAAACCGACAAACAATTAACTTTTAATTGGATTTCATTAACATTAGTTTTCTCATATTATCAAACTCATTTCCAAATTTTAATTTCAAAAATATTTCTTTTTCTTTTGATTAGCATTTAAACATTTCTAAATTCGAACGAAGTTTATCAAGTTAAAAAAGTTATCGTTGTTATTACTAATGGTACTTGCCATGGACAAACTCGCTGATGCCTCAGCGGATTTAAGCCAAAATAAGCATCTCTTGTTTGAAGTAACGCCAACTAGGGCTAAGAGTACGGCTTTAGCTACGCATTTGCTTGCACAGCCCCTTTTTACAAGAAGGAACTTTCACACGCCTCACAGATAGAACGTAAAAGAACAAATGTACCCTTACCGGGACTTTAACCCGGAACGCCCAGGTCACGGGGTAGACGTGCTACTTCTGGTCCAGGACGCTAGTTTAAAGTAATTTTATATTGAAGTATCCTATGTAGTTTAAGTAAAATTTTAGTAAAATGTATTCGCCAATTTTATAAGCAAAATGTGATCCTAGTAAATTTAGGAATCATCATTAATTTAAACGCATCTGCAATTCATATTGAAATGCAAATATAAAAATTAATGAATTTCCTGACATCAACTTGATCTTTACAACTATCTAGCATTGTAAAATGTAAAAGAAGTAGGAAGTTTTTGATCCTCTGACTAATATTATTTCATCCATTGCTTGAGGATCAAGTTATTTGTAAAAATTTTAAAGTCATCGGTTATTGTTGGCCTTTTAAGTTCTTTTAACATTTGTTTGTTTTCTTACAAACCACGGTGCTTTAGTTATTTCTCAAAATATTCCACTTTGGGTTGTTTTTACTTTATTTATGTTGGTACTTGATGCTACATCCCAAACAGGTGAGGCGTAGCTCATAAGGGGCTTGATAATGGTCTTGTACAACAAAAGATTATTACTCAGAGAGAGTCTGGACCTTTTACTATCATTGGGTTAGTTTACATTTGCTAGTTTAAACTTTATTTCTTAAGTTTATTCTATTAATTTATTTTAAGTTTATTTCTAAACTTTATTGTTAACTGATTATGTTCTTTGTACGTCAGTTTTTGGTCTAGAGCGATACCGAAGTATTTGATTGTATTGCTCCATTAACTTTTTCCATACAATAGGCAACAACAATACCCCCCCCCCAATAGCAAATATCCCCAAATACGACCCAGGAAACCCCATGAAAAGAAGACGGCCTAGGAAACTTCGGAATGACAGCAGAAAAACCTTAACCCATCAGCCCTCTGACGCCAGATGACGAAGATGATGACGTGAACAGTAATCAAAGTAAAATAATAGCAGACAATCAGGTAAGCCTTGCACAATTTTAAATTAACCACTTTTTTCATTTTTAATAGTATTTTTTTTGCAGATAAACAGTAGTAAGGTAATTAAATTATTTAGGTTAATAGCAAGTTGCAGTTACTAAAAATTAAAATAACGGTCATGTCTCGGAGATTTAGGACCCCGAGTCCAGGCGCTCCGTCAAAACAATCATCACGTTCTTCTTCTTGAGGACTAAGAATTCAGCCAATTTACATAAAAATAAATCAATTAACCATTTTTCACGATAGTTTTTAATAACAACCTACTAATCACATTAAACATAACATACATACCCAAAATATTCTGATTTTTTAAATACAATTTTATTTTATTTTCACAATATTTTATTCGATATTTAACAACAAAGACCAAATTTCTAATCTCTTATTTCTATTTTTTATTCATGTTTATTTTTTATAGAAATTGGAATCAAAGCTATGAGAGACAATTCAAACAAGCATAAACAATAGATGATTCTAATAAGCCTAAAAGTTAAAAATTAACCTCAGAATTAATCAGACATTTCCAAAAGGAATAAATGTGTTTGTCTTAGGAAAATTTAATTGCTGCCAGAAATTCTCTTTAAATTACAGTCTAAATGGCTTAAATGGGTCATGTAAATATGTTATTCGGTCTTTCTGATGATTAAAGATATAGACAGACTGACGGCAAATTACTATTCCTGATTATTAAAATGCAATGATGAAGAAAAAATAGCGTAATTACTTCATAAAATTAGATTAACTGAATATTATCTGGAAATGTTTAAAGGATAAATAATTCTTATATACATAAAAAATGAGATGTTTAAAAAATATATTGTTTATTGATCTTTATTTTATTTACTGTTTAACAACACCTGAAGAAATATCATAATCTATAACGAGAATTTTATTTATATATATATAAGTTAAATAAAATAAAATTGTGTAATTTTGTAAACGTGCTATTTAGGTATTTCAATAAACAATAATTAATTTCAAACACTTTAGAATTATGAATATATTTCTAAATTTTAAATGGTTATAAAATGGTTTTAAATTGAATAAATGTAATTATATTTAATTAATATATATGCTACTGAAAAGAATCACGGAAAATAAATTTTATTGCTGGAATTCAATCCTGTTATTACTTATTTACATCATTCACTCCATTTTTGAAGTAATATTTTAAAACATTTAATTTTTTTCTTTTGCATTGGATTTTCAAAATGATTGTTGTAGAAGTTGTTGGACCATTTTATTATCTGGTTATACGAAAATCATTCCTTTTCTTCGAAGTAGACGTTGATTGACTTAAGAAAAGGAAATTAGGAGCTTGATAACTATATCAATGTTTATAGTAAATGGGCTATTATTATTATTATTTTATTATTTAAAATGCTAATGTACAAAGAATATTTTACTATAAATGACTGGGATTGGATTAAATTTAGACTTTACAATTTTCCCAGCTTATTAATGGATTAAAATTGCACAAAACAGAACTTACGAAATTTAAATCAGTGTTTCATAGAGAACTGACTTTATGACTATTTCTTTGTAACAATTAGAGTGGTCTCTCTGTTTATTCTAAAATTTTAAAGGAAAAACATATCTTCTTATCTTTTAATGTGTTGTCAGTAATTCAGAGAAATCACCATAAAACTATAAATTCAATTACATTATATAAACTTTATTTTAATGACTATTATGCAAACTCATGGTAACCAGCCGTGATAATAACTAATATAAAATATTTGACTGGCCTCTTGCATGCTGATTACACAACATTTTCCAATATATTGTCACGAAGATGCAAGGAAAACAAGTCACAAAGTAACACAATATT
>JAOUZG010015602.1:3698533-3712438 GCA_026289955.1 Argiope argentata | reverse complement strand
TATGAAGATTTTTAATGAATATTAAGTCTTAGAATATGGAGATTTTTAATGAATATTAAGTCTTAGAATATGAAACTTTTTAATCAATATTAAATCTTAGAATATGAAAATTTTAAATGTATAGGGTATCCATAATCAAACGACCCTACTTTAAAGTTGTCTACACGTGAAACTATTGTTCAGGAAGTTAAGAAGTTTTATATGGAACATAATAAAGGGACGGGAATGTGTTTGCGTCAGTAAAAATAACAGTTCAAAATTTCATAACCATGCGCAGTTTTTCAAATGAATTAGACATTTAGCACATTTTAGACAAATTTAATTATAACAAAACGTGCTCAATATAACGGTTATCATTTTCTGCTATCATCTGGAATTGTAAATAGCATATTCCATAGTTGAACGTAGTGCGTTTAGGGAAATGGTAAGATCATGCTATCAGATTCCACATTTTTCACATCAGGTCAAGTATTTGGATTATTACGACTTACCAGATGTTTTAAAAGTCCCCACGCCAAGAGTTACATGGATTTAGGTCTGGATGCCACAGATCACGAAAGTGACGGCTGATGACACGTTCTTCTGCAAAATGATTTTGGAGAACGTCCTTTACACAGCGGCTAATGTATGGAGGGGCTCCATCTTTCATGAAAATTGTGCTGGAAAGGCAATGACATGCTTGCAAATCCGGGACAATCTTATTCTGAATTAATGATGCATATCACTGTCCTTTGATCGAGCATGTTACCGGACCACTCGAACTTCAATTAATCGAAATATTATTAAATTTGTCAAAACCAGTGGGAGGACGTTTGACCTGATGAATTTAATATGCAGCAGACCCCCTTACACGACAGTTCTTCGGTGGAATCGGGTCTCGAACCTGAAAGCCGAGGGTTCTTGACCTTACCACAAGGTCACCGCGACCACCCACTAAATATGACTTTTATAAACTATGGAAGTTAAAACTATGTACCGACTCTTATTTATCTAACTGTCTTCATTTTGTAGTAGTAATAGTAGTAGTAGTAGTAGTAGTTGTTGTTGTTACTAACGGCATTTGCCATGGACAAGGACGCTGACGGCCATCAGCGATTTTAAGCCGAATGGGCGTTTCTTGTTTTGAAGTATCAACAACTATAGCCAAGAGTACGACTAGGCTACACACTCATAATATTCGCTTGCAAATCCCATTTTTACAGGGTCGCACCTTCATAAACCTCACAGTTAGTACACAGAAGATCAACCATGCCCTAACCGGGACTCGAATCCTAGATGCTCAGATCAGGAGGAAAACGCGTTACCTCTGTGCCAGAACACCGGCTTAGTTTATAGTTATCTTGTTAACTTATATATGAATAGCCGGGCACTGACTTCTGAATAGATTTTACTCACAATTTAATAGAAATCTACAAATACGGTAAAAAGACCTAATACCAAATTTCAACCATCTAGTTGAAATTTTTTTAAAGTTGTCCTTGGTATAGAGGAGCATACAGATAAGTAGAAATGTTTCAAAAATGTATTTTTTAAACTGAGGGAAGTCTAAAATGTGGATATTCATCAACAATTAGGGTTATAGTTTTTTGACCATTTAAATATTATTTCTATAATATATATACGAGAAAGCAAAAATAATACATTAAATACATTCGCTCTGAATATCAATAAGATCAATGATTATTATTGTTTCATTGAAGTTTATTGTAAAATTAGATTTTTCACTCTAGTAAACCAAAAGTTTTGAAACTCTCAGAATAAAATTAAGAATTTTAATCGATTACTTTGGCAACCAGCTGGTTTGTCTGGATTATAAGCAGCGTTTAATTTAATTAAATCTCTTCTGCATCCTTTAGTATTCATGAATCTCTTAACAGAATATTTCTAAATAACACATTTGGGCAGCATTTATTCAAAGATATTTAATTTCCTTGATCTACTTGATGTGTACATAAACCTTTATAATTATAAGTACAGTATATACAGTAATTTAATTATTATACAGTAATTTTGTTATTATACAGCAATTTAATTCAACTTTATTGCTTTTTATTTAAAATGTGAACATAATAATCATAATATTCTACCCTTTATTTTAGACGGTAGAAGAATACCTCCATATATATATGCCATATTATATATACCATAAATTTATCAAAACGTTTGAATTTCATTGCAACAATAAAATATGCTGCGAAAAAGGGGCAAAAAATTCCTTTTAAAGTCTAATCTAAGAAAAAAAAATTGCAATTAAGTTTTTATCAATAGGAAACAATGTGTAAGATTTTAAAATTATATAAAAATTTGATTTAATAATATATTGTCAGCAATTATTGCAGAGAAACTCCAAAATCTTGATCATTTGCTACTCAATACAAAAAAAAAAAATCTTCCGCCCAAAATTTACATTTACATTATTGATTCAATTTCTGATAAATTTTGTATTCTCGATCAAGAATCCATCTTTCAGAGAACCTTCATTTTCACTAATTTTTTTCCCTCTCCGGTACTTTTTCGTTATTCGGGCAGAAGCAAAAAGCTGCCAAATAATGTAGAATTATGCCAAATTCTCTTACAGAGATTTCAAAGCGAAATATCGCCAAATAATGTAAAATTCCACCAAATTTCTTTGACAATTTCTCTTTCCTCTTTTTTTTTTGATAAATATTGGTATAAATATATCAATAATATACTTGCCCCGCATTGCTATCTTATGATATAACTATATAAAAAATTGACCACTTTATCAGGATTATACTTTATATTAATTAGCAATGTTTTTATATTTTTTATAAACAGTCTGTTGTTTACTGTAATGTTTTGTTTTTTCCCATTTACTATTTTTTTTCTTGGTTTCTGTTTTGTATTCGTATTATGCAAAAAATTATTAAATAATTATACAGCTAATTATTCTATACAAAATATACTTAAGTTATATTTTACATGCAAGAAGGGTTGCTCAAAACCTTTAGCAAAGTGTTTGTGAAGGTGTAAACCGGTACTTACGTATTAGAACGTCGATTTTCATCGCGAAATTCAAAGGCGTCGCCAATAAGCTGCTAAACCGCCAATAATGGCAAAAAAACCCCTTCATAACTTTAAAAAATCGTTCAGACCTTAACTGGCTTCCATCATTTTGTTGGTTTCGTTGGAGTCGACGGTTTATCGCCAAATTTGAATCCTACGCCAATGAGTTACTAAACCGTTGGTGTCGATTGTGTAAAATGTAAGTACTGTGTAAACCTTTAAATAAAAATAGCCATGTTTACTATTTTAAACAGAGATTTACTAAGTTTAACCAACCTTATTAGGATAATTATGTATATTATCTACAGCTGCTATTGTATCTTTTATAAACATGCTGCATCCCCCTGCCCTATTTTACCTCCTTTTTTCTCTTTTTCTATTTTTCTTCCAGTATTTGCATTATGCCAATAATTATTTTACAATTGTGCAGATAAACAGTGCATACAAAAAACAAACAACCAAGAGAAGTTATATTTTATATGCAAGAAGGATTACTCAAAACGTTAACAAGCTCACTGTAAAAACATTTATTAAGTTTGTTAAATTTTACTAGGATCATAATGTATATTAGTTGCAACAGTTTTTGTACCTTTTGTAAACATGTTCCCCTGCTTTGAAACATTGCATATATAAAATATAAGAAATTATATTTTATATGCAAAAAGGATTACTCAAAAGTTATAAAGTTAATCAATAAACCTGGAGATGAAAAGTGTGAACTCGACTATTTTTAACAGAAAGGATTTGATCTTGAAATTTCTTGTAAGTTGAGGGTTATACTTCCAGTAGCTTACTAAGTTTTCTTATTTAAATTTAGTTTTTCAAGAATCTATTAAGTTGGCCCTTATTGAGCTTCTTATTTAAGAAATTTATATCTTTAAAAACTTATAAATTATTGAATTTCGTTCCTGGCTGTCTTAATATAGAACCATATTTCATCCAAAATAATAATGTGATTTTATAAAAAATACACAAATTAATTAATTCTTTTTCTTTTATAGAAAACAATTGATAAAATGTTTAAAAGCTTTGATTCAAATCGAGATTAAATTTTTCACAAAAAATCATAAATAAAGATTTCAAAAGGAATTATATTTTCTTTTTATTTCACATTTATTTCAATTTTTAAAAGGAAATATGAAACTCAATTGGAAAATCAAATTATTCATCTCTTCAAACAATATGTTTTCATTAAATCGAATTTTAAACAAAATGATTTTGAATGAATAAAAATGTACTTTCTACATCTATTTCTGATTTTATCTGAATTGTAATAACAGTACAGAATTTGAAAAATAAAATTCTTGTAATCCGTTGTTATTTCAATACTTGAATTAAAAGCCTTATTCAAAATTTTATTTCTGTTTGAAATAAAAATAAGAAATTTAATTAAATTGCTCGTAAAATATAAAAACGATCGGGTACTTATATTTCACTTCATCTATTTTAAATCGAAATAATGTTATTTCAGAATTTGCAATTAATGCTTTTATTTGGTCGTTTTCTGTCGGCAAGTTTATGAAGGTATTCTCTTTCAAAAACTAATTATTTTTCATTTATAAAACGCACTAAAGAATGAAATAAAAATAGCTAAAAGTGTGATAAATATCACCGAGGTTAACCAAAATATGTGGGCTTTTTAATTATTTTTTGTTCAAATTTCCAATCATTAATAAAATACATTTTATTCATCGATTCAAGAACAAGTAAATTTTTTAAAACTTGTAGGGGAAGACATTTGATGTTAATGCAGTTTTTTCAAATGTTAATTCGTTAATTTCTATTAATTAATTAAAAAATAGCTATAACTCCAAAACTTTTCATTCCCCACTCCTAAACATGTAACGAATTAAGAGTGTCTTTACCCCACTCTAATGATGTTAGACATAACAGGTTTTCGGCCCATTATTTCACACGATTTTGTTTATTTGTTGAATTAAACATTGTTATTTTGTTGAATTAAACATTGTTAATTTATCGATTTTTTTGGATTAAAAAATACTTTCGAATTAAAATACAGAATAAATAAAGTTAAAAATATCTAATCGGTATTGTGTTACCCCAAATGGTGTAGAAAATTCAAGCAATTGTGTTGCCTAAATTGACCTTGAATCCTCAATTGACGTTGAAAATTCAACTCCAATTGAGTGTATTCTGATTGTGTTCCGAGTCTGTTCTGATTTATTTTCAACTTATACGAACTTAATTTTGTTTTGGCCATGTATAATTTTTGATCAATTATTCATATTAATTGTAGTTAATAAAAGTAACTAATCTATCTATCTATCTATATAAAGTTTTAAAATCAAAGTTAAGTTTTCAAAAATCAATGTTTTTCTCCAGTTCTATTAAACGTGTGAGAAATATTGATATTTTTTGCATGAGAGTAAATCAGTAGGAAGGAAGCTTTAAAAAGAATAAAACTTTAATTTCTTGTAATGTGATGTAATCTAGTTCGCTAAATTTTGTTTCTAGTTTTGTTTCCATCAATATTTTTATGATTTTTACTTGATCAAAAATTAACAAGATTTTGTTTTCAAGCAATTTCTATTTCCCAATCACTTCCGAATTTATCACAATTACCGACTTTATTTTCTTTCGTCCTTGAGAAACTAATTTTAAATATTTTGTAATTTGCAATCAATATTTAGGCCACAGTGTATATTATAAAACATTTGGAGTCATTTATAATTTGTTTTTTAGATTGTTTGGATAAAATCGTATTTAAATGAATTGTAGATGTTTACTTTGCTTTTTTTGTTGCTGTTTTGCTAAGATTTTGAATATATAAAACAAAACTGCATTCATTCCTTCATATTATTCTTTCAGCTTGTTTTTTAAATAGAGTTCTTCATTAAAATTATCATTGGATTAACACCTTAAGCGCCGGGTTCTTTTAGTTCGTTCTTTTATAGAGTCCTTCATTAAAATTATCATTGGATTGACCCATTAAACGCCGGTGTTGCATTATTCTTTTAGCTTGTTCTTTTACAGAGTCCTTCATTAAAATTATCATTGGATTGACCCATTAAACGCCGGTGTCGCATTATTCTTTTAGCTTGTTCTTTTATAGAGTCCTTCATTAAAATTATCATTGGATTGACCCATTAAAAGCCGGTATCGCATTATTCTTTTAGCTTGTTCTTTTACAGAGTCCTTCATTAAAATTATCATTAGATTGACCCATTAAACGCCGGTGTCGCATTGACGCAAGGGTCAAAATATATCCATATGAACATTTAATGGCCATACAAATTTTATTTACAAAATTTATATTTAATTTACATTTAAAAATTTATATTTAATTCATATGAAGATCGAATGCTTCTTTATATTATTTAGAAACTAAAGAAACTTAGAAACTAAATCAGTGAGCATATCTTTCCAATAATAAAAATAATGTTTTTCAATTTTTTTAGCTGTACCGTCTGCTAGGAAAGATCAAAAGAAGGAAGATTTATTTCTAAAGATTAACCCATTTGATAGGCATCTCTTTAATCTCACCATTACATCCCAGATTACACATAATGAATTAATGTCAAAAACTAATGCTCATACTCTCTCAAAAGCCGACTTTTTCGCTAAGAAAACTTTATCTCTCAGAATCCACGGGAATCAAATAAAATCTTCATTACCCTCTAAGCCACTGCAAAACACGAAATCAGAAGTCTTCTAAAACCTTATCCTGTAATCCTCTTTCTTCGAGGTTGCGGAAGCCCCTGCAAGGAAGCCCCTGCACGGAAGCAGGAAGACTTATCGCCCCGCTTCCTTAATGTGAAAACCGTTGCTCAGGCTCGGGCATTTTATACACTTGTGTAATCTTTGTCTAAAGCTATATATTTCATGCGAATACGGGGTAATTCTTATAGATGTCGCTAAACACGGCTCATGAAAAATGTGGAAGTACCTTCTGGAGGAATTTGTATAGGGTAACTCGTCCGCTTTACGAACCTTTAGAAGCGCTCTAAAATTCCTAAAGCGGGGCGGAGGGAAAGATTGATGGGCCCTTGAGAAATGGAAGGCAGTCCCTAAAAGCGCTTTTAGAAGCTGACTGAATAATTTATTTCTGTTAATCGTAAAACGAAAAGACGCTAGACTCGGTTGTCCAGAGAGCTTAACCTGCTAATTCTCTTTAAGTAGATTAGTAACATGTTGTGATCGTAAATTATACCCCCCCCCCCGCCGAAGGATTGCTGTCTGGAGATATAAAAATGGATCATTACGTGAAGAATGGAAGGTTACGGGTAGAGTTAAAAATTTAAGATAAAATTCAATTAGCACGTCAGCGGGTAAATAATTGATGGAACAACTTGAAAAAGGACGTGTAGGCTTAAGTGAGAAAAATGTTATGGTTTCAATAACGCTAGTTTATTAATATGCGAACGAAAAAGAACTCCGCGAACATTTTTAAGTCAGTAATTCAGAGGCAAACGATTATTACTTGCTTTTTTTGATATTATTCGAGTGGTTTACAAACTCACATCGAGAAGGGTATATTTAGATACGAATAACACACTGATTAGTTTTATTAATAAGCTTGAGAAAACGTTCTTGAAATTATTTTTATGAATTTATACAAATCATATACATGAAATTAGAGCTTTCCGATGAGAAACAATTTTATTCTCTGACTTGCAAATATGGGGAAGGCACTAGTATCCTTCTCTTATTAGGGGAGAAAATTGAAATGAAATATAAATTCTTTTGATTTAAAAATAAATAAATCCATAATGCATTACATTACTATTCTGCACTTCATTTTATGTTTAAAAAGAAATGTTATTAATAAATAAACGCATAATTAAAAAATTGAATTAAGACGACAATTATTTATTTAGATTTTCAAGGCGTAAGTATTATTTAAAAGTTCAATGATTATTTAACAGCAAATTTTCTAATTAAATACACATAAAATTAATATTTATGTGCATTAAATACATAATTAAACACACTTATTAAAATTTTGCAGTGGAGGCCAAAAGAGGGGGATAGTCTGGTTGGTAGGGAGTCGGATTCGCATAACTTAGGCTGCGAGTTCGAATCCATTAGCCAGAAAATCTCCCTGTATATGGTGGCTGGCGCTCGTTAAATCTGCCGTGGTCACAAAGTCCTCCATGTTGAGAGTAATACCATTGGTGGTACTGAGTCATACGTGATCGTTCTCCGACACAGATCTAAATAACGATCTGTGGATGAATAAATGAAATGCATGAATGAAGTCCGCCCCGTAAAAAGGGTTTGTGACGTGTATGAACTAGAAGTCAGACTTCTATCCTCTGGTACTCGGTATTCCATACCCACAGAAGCTACTGTAACCCTCCATCTGTTGTAAAGTCGAACACGAGAACAACAACATGATGCCAAAATTCAATTATAAAAATGCCATTAAACTTATTTTATACCTCTTCAATAATATGTATACTTACATTTAATTAGGAAAAATAAATAGTAAAGGAATTAATTCTTTATATCCTGCAATAAAACTCCTGCGTTGTAAATTACATTTTTTCGATCAATATCCAAAATAAAAAGGAATCAACAAAATATTTGAAAAAAAATCTGAGCTATACAATCTATGATATTAAAATGTAATTAATCATATAGTGATTTATAATTTAATCAGTCATAATTAAATAATATTTTAATAATTAATTAATTATAATAATATTAAATTAAAAATAAAATTTTAAAACTCAGCAGATATGATTAAATCAGCTTAACATCCATAAGTGATAAATCACATACTATTAAAAACAAATAAACTTATAATAATGCGTTGAAGGATCTGGAATATTTTATTTTCCAAAGAATTAAATTATTTCCTTTTATGACGAAAACACTTCATTGCACGCCATTTTAGCATTAATAAAATTTCCATTTCATAAAACGAAAAAAAAAATTAAAATGGTGGAGGGAAAAAAATCGTTTGCTCTGGGTGTATTGAAACGTAAAGTTTAATTATAAATGTTTCCTTTTTTTAATTTTTCAGATTTGAATTTGTCTTGAAATATAAACATTCTAGAAATTAAATGTTTATTTTTCTTTAAAAATTCTATTTTCTTTCATAATAAATGAATTTTTCGTCTGTTTTACATCGTAATTTCTTAAATCAAATCAAATTGTTTCGAAACTGAAAAAATTTGCATCTCTGCTCTTTAAAAGGTTTTGAAAGATAATTGTATTCACAGAAAGAATGAAAAAGAATTGTAAATTTGATACTGAAATGTGTTTAAAGTATATATCTCTATATTTTGCATTAAAATATGTCTTTTCATTTTCGGATTCTGCTAAAATAATCAAGAATAATAAAATGAAAAGTAATAATGTTTATGAGAATTTCTTACCTCGGAAAAAATATTTTAAAAAATAAGTAGATCAAACGATGATACGAAATGTAAATCTTTTTTTTTCTTTCCTGCCAATTTAACTGAAAGAGTATTTGAAAAGAGTATTTCAATAACTCATGAAAATATCTTCTGAAAGTATTCATTTAATATTCGCCCTTGATTCAATTTGTTGAGAATTATACTTAATTCTTTTATTTTAATTTAATATTATCGAGTATTTTAAATAATCAATAACGAAACTTTTTAGTAGTTAGTTCAGAATTTTCCTAAAAACTATTTTTTATCAAAACAAAAATCATCTATTAATATTTCGAAACAAAATACTCCATAATTAAATTCTTCGAGTCCATTATTTTTTGTAATATCGGATGCAGCAGAAAATTTTATAATTTCACATTATTTTATATGTCTTGATTGTTATGTAAGTATTAATAAATGAAATTTTTATATAACTAATAATAAAAGTAATTGTAATATAACTATTAATTATTCGATGAAATACATTCCAACAAATTAATTTGAAATTCCATTCTTTAACGACATGACAAACATATGTGTGTTATTCGTTTGCAGAAGCAATAAATGTATTTTATTTAAAATTTATAAAACTGTTTCATAAAAATTAATCTAAATTAAAAATTAATCTTCATAAAAATTAATCTAAACTGTTTCATAAAAATTAATCTAAAAGTTTAAGAAATATTGAAAAATTATCGCCTTATAAAAATTAAGTTATTCATTTTATCAATACGGGGACAAATCAAAATGTCTTTCTACTATTTTTTTAAAGTCAAAATACTGCTGTGAATACAAAGCGAACATATAAAATTCCCAGCAATGAACGTTTCTTGAGCCGTACCAGCCATATCCGCCGTTTGCTCCGATGAGTGGCGCTGCTATCACTAATTTAAGATGGCGGTTGTTCTTCAGACGTCCACAGCTTATGAGCAGCGGTCATTCGTTTTCCATGGAGCAAGGGACAAAGGTCCATAGCAATTCACAGGGAAGTGCAACTCCCCTGACGGGGAAAATTCTCTCACTTGGAGAAGTGTTCAATGGTGGTGTCGTGAGTTTCAAAAAGGTCGTGAAGACTCGCATGAGAATGAGCGTTCACTGGGAGAATCTGGAACAGCCACCTTACAGTCCAGACCTTGCCCCTGGTGATTTCACGTTTTCGGTCCACTGAAGAAGTTTCTGGCAGTACAGGCATTCACTTGTGACGAAGAAGCCAAGAACGTGATCCGATGGTGGTTCCACAAGCAGCCGAAATAGTTCTACCACAGGGGGATCTCTAATTTAGTGCTGCGATGGGACAAATGTCTGAATCGGTGTGGTGACTATGTGGAGAAATAATGTAAGGTATTTACGTATATTTGTAAATATCTGTATGTACACGATTTTGGTGAATAAAAAATAGGCGCAAAGACTTTTTGATTTGCCTTCATATTATCGAGTATTTTAAATAATTAATAATACAACTTTTAAGTAGTTAGTTCAGAATTTTCCTAAAAATTATTTTTTTATCCAAACAAAAATCATCCATTACTATTTCGAAACATAAACTATTCCATAAATAAATTACTCAATTTTTCTATTCTTTGTTTACAATATCCAATTCAACAGAAGATTTTATAATGACGTCACATAACTTTATATGCATTGATTGTTATGTAAGTATTAATAAATGAAGTTTTTATCTAATTAATAATAAAAGTAATTGTTATAAAACTATTAATTATTCGCTGAAATGTATCCCAACAAATTAATCTGAAATTAAATTCTTTAATGACATGACAAACATATGCGGGCTATTTTTTTTTACAGAAGCAATAAATGTATATTTAAATAAATGGATATTTAAAATTTACAATATTGTTTTATAAAGATTAATCTAAATTGGGCTTGAAACACATCATTTCAATAAATCTTAATAAAGAGTTTAAGAAATATTGAAAAATTGTCGTTTTTTTAAAATGAAGTTATTCATTTTATCAATATTTTTTTTTTGTAATTTTAATCATTTTTATTTCAGATTTTCCTAAATTTCCGGTATACATTAAAATCAAATTATTGGTGCTATTGGCACATTTTTCAATCAAAATGCACAAAAGTTCAAATATATTGAAGTAAGGGAAGAGTAAAGTTCTAATTTTTGGCTTTAAAATGTACAAATATTTCATACTATATATTTAGAGTATTGTAAACATTTCTCCCCTCCCCAAAACACCCTCCCCCACACAAAAAAGGGAAACCTTTTATATATGTAATCCCTGAAAATGACTTAGTTGTCAGCAATAAAAAGGACTTATGAATGCTTGTTTAGTAAAAAAAAAGAATTCTAGAGCAAAGGGCAAGTTGCCTTGTTGATTATTCGTATTTATTATTTTGCATTAATCGTAATGTTTACGTTTATTGTAATTACTTATTGAGTTGTTTTTTTTTTAAATTTATTTTCGATTTCAAAAGTATTCAAAGAATATTTTTAACGATATATTGTAACCTTATAAGATAATTAATATGAATATGAATAGCTAATATTGATCTAATTCTGAGAATTTCCACATTATAGGAAATGGAAATAAATATTGTTACTGTCTAACAACTTAGTAGAGGGAAGGGAGGTTAATTTTTTAACTTATCGCATAGTGGATATCCAAGATAATAAGAAAAATATATCAATTAAATTACTGAACATTAAATTCTTTTTAATTTTATCTACTAGTGTTAATTATATTACGTTGATAAACTTCTAAGCTTAGTAAAGCTTCTTCAAAGCTAAAAGTCTAAAAGAGTAATTATTTTTTAAAAAAAATCAAAATTATATGTTGAATAAAGTTTCTTGTAAGTGTTTAATAGTTTTTAAGTAGTAAAACATTAGGTACTAACATACTTATACGAACAGAAAAATTTCGATTATAATAAAAAAAGGCTTATATCTTAAAATCGGAAGAAACTACATAGAAAGTACTTATCCTAATACTTTTTAGAATTATTAATGTGTAAGGAGAAATACTCGTTTTTTAATCTCAAAATACAGATAATACAATTTATTATTAAAAAATAAAATGTAACATTTTGTTTTATTTGTTTTGTTTTGTGAAGAAGTAAATTCGATGAAATCAAAAATTTATTATGACTTTTCCATAAATTCTACAATATTATAATAATGTATCGTGATATATAATTTTATGAACGAATTCTCAATACTTCAACAAGCCTTAAACATTTCGAAGATTTCGCCACAAGCATAACAGGAAAACATTTTCTTTACATTAAATTAGTTTTCTTGCACAATATTATCCAAAATATTTTATATATGAAACACAATTCTCTACAATTAAATTCTTTACAATAGCAATTTGAATAACAATAAGATAATGACAAAAGAATTTGCGTCTTTATCCTTCATTAAAGGCATTCAAATAACTCTTCATTTATAACATATGCTAAAGAATCCAACATAAGCTAGTTAGCCAAGTACTGCTTTACCAGAAATTCTTTCTCGACAGTCTTATCCAATGGTTTTCAAAATATACAACAAAATTCTCTTCAATTAAAATCCACAGAAGAAGTATCCTTTTGGCAAGCGGAACAAAATTAACCACCCCAAATCGAATGTTCCAACACGCATTCGAACGTCTTCACATCTGCCTTCTCGAAAGCGAGTTAGACGTCTAATTTACAGGCGGAGATAAGACAACATTAACCAAAAGAGGCATCTCGTGTTGATAATAATTATGGCAGCTTCGCCTTCTGGGTTTTCTCGCCGGATGTGCGGCTGCTGTCTGCCATCCATCCGACATCAGACCGCACGGGTCTACGGGAATACGACATCCATACGCACTTATTGGGTTGCGCGGTTAATTACGGAGGGGGTCACGCTCGGTCGGCTTCGGCATTCGTCGCCAGATGGCTGTCTTAAGTTGGGATCGGGTTAAACAGTTATGGTATATAATGGTAAAGGCATGAGACTTCTGATGTACTTACAGAATTAGCTAGTGTATCCGGAATAGAAATTAAGCTATTCTGGGGACATAAAATTATAATTTTGGATAAGGATATTAACACGGTTTATCCTTCCTTAGACAGATATAAAATTGCTTGTATATTCTTGAAATGGGCCCTGAAGAATCTATTCGAATAAAATTATGTTTCTAATTGAGCCATTTCCTTAAATTATGATTAATTAGATCTTTAGAGGTCACAAATGTTTTATGGTCTTTAATTCAGTTTCATAATGCAAGTGAAGAACCTTGAAGAGTGCTATTCAAATAAAATTATGTTACTAATTGAATCTATTTCATGTTATGAATAAATAGAGCTTTAGATATCAGATATATTTTATGGTCTTTAATTCATTTTTATAAAGAGAGAGAAAAGCCCTGGAGAATGCTTTTCAAATAAAATTATGTTGGTAATTGAATCTATTTCATTTAGTTATGAATAAATAGAGCTTTAGAGATCACGTATATTTTATGGTATTGAATTTATTTTTATAAGGCGGGTGAAGAGTCCTGAAGAGCGCTATTCA
>JAOUZG010015602.1:3620403-3693954 GCA_026289955.1 Argiope argentata | reverse complement strand
AGAATATCAAAAAATACTAAATATCAAATCAAGAGAATATCAAAAAAAAAAAACACCCAAACTACAATATTGCATTGTGTAAAAATAGTTTCCTATTTTACTCTGAAATCTCCAATGCAATGAAATGATGGAAGCTTTCATCGTGAAAATAGAAAATTGCATGTAAAACATATTGCATTATGAAATTCATTCTTTCAAAATTATGACCATTTTTTTTTCTTTGTAAATATTTAGTATAACTTCTTAGACAATATTTTTTATAGCTTAAATAAATTTTAAAAAACAGTCTATAACATTTTTAAAAAATTGTATAGATATTTACTTTTGTACTGTATTTATGCATAGATATGAATTTATTTTTATGCGTTTATAAAAGCATTTTTTAATATTATTATATTTTGATCAAAAATTTCTATATTCGGTTAAAATGTAATTAGCTTTCAGTTTAGAAATTAAAATTTTATTTTTATCATATAAAAATTACTATAATTTTATAATACAGAAAATAACAAAAATAAGAATATATTGACAGTAAATTCAGGTGTTACTTTATGGCATTTTGATTTTTTATACGACCGTATAATTTACCCTTTTAAAATAAATGCTTAAGTGTACAATTTATTACTTTCACAAACTTACCAGTGCTACTAACCTGCCCCCTCCCCCTACTACTCAAAAACTCACTTAGTGCTTTTTATGGCTATAAATTTACGGGTCTGCTATACAATATCTCCTAAGAACATACAGGTTCACACTTGATTTAATTTACAAAAAGTTAACCAACCTAAAATTACTAAAATGTAATAAATAAATAAATTTAAAATAACAGAAATATAAATATAAAATATAATAATAATAAATAAATAAATAAGTATATCTAAAATAAAACATTAATATTTTATAAGGATTTTTACTATTATACTAGAAGAGATAACATTTTCAATTTGCTACTGGCAGAAACTAATTATCTACATAGTTATAACTCAAAGAAGAAGAATATTTTGATAAAATATTGATAATATTAGCTAAAGAAATGTTAATTGTAAATCAACACGATCTCAAAAAACGATTTCATAAATGATTCACCTATTCGAAAGAAAGAACTACAAAAGTTCTTTTTACTCTCTAAAAACTCTACAAAAGAGTAAAAAACCACAATTGAGACTTTTCATTTTATTAACTTTCAAATTCCGAAATTTTTTTGCCTTACCTTTTAAAGGGGAAAAGAAAAATTCAATCATAAGAATGAAATTATAGTAAACAGGTTAGACACCGTCATCTTTCTACCTAATGATTATCTACTTAATACCTTCTCCTAACCTGATATTGCCAGGAAAAAATAAAAGAGAAAAAGCCGTCTTCACTCACTCGGTTGCCAACATCGCAGACAAAATTCCTCTTTCCCGATCATCTGCCTAATTCCTTAATCCACGGAAGCTCTCCGAAAGTCAACGCTGAAGTAGATGTAGAAAGAGAGTAGCCATGAATAAATAAAGGTATGCCTTGGAGGTCAAATGAGAAACAACTGTGATCTATCAATGTCTACATTTCTTTCTTGATGCTCGTGGAAATAAATATTTAGTTGCTTTCTTTAGTTTGCTTGTTTCTTTCAGAAATGCATTCTTTAAGCATGGTATATATTTGAATACAATTGAATTTAAGACAATTAATTCCCTTAAAATGAAAGTATGATAAGAATTGTTTTTTCCTGGTATCATGATAGAAGTACATTAACCCCTTAACCGGTTTGCCCGTACGTGCATCGATTGATCGAATTTTGATAGTTGTAAACAAAAAATAAATCATTCTTAACAATTATAATTCAATAGTAAAATGACTTCGAATACGTAGAAAGCTAAGTATTCTATGGATTTCCATTTGAATCAAGATAAGAAAATATTCCCAAAATAGAAGGTGTCATTTTATTAGATAGTAAGGAAAATAAACCGGTTAAGGGGTTAATTTTGGTTTAAAAATTTGTTCAAATTAAAATATCTTTCAAGGACATTTAAGTTAATGTGAGCTAATCAATAAAATATTTTATACATATTTTCATAAATTAATTTATTAGAGGTTTCTTTCCCATATTAAATGCCCTTGTGTAGTGACTAAGAAAATAATGTAAGATGATATATAAATGACACGTTTAATATTAATTTTTGATTAAACTACCCTTGGAGCACAAAGGCCAGTTTTTCCCAAAGTGGGTCCCAAACCTTTACAGGGGGGCAATTTGAAAACAACGTCGGGATTTGAGACTAAAACTAACCAAATTGGAACCTATCATAAAATTTCTGTGCAGCAAGCATCAGGATCTCACTAAATTAAAAAAACAAATTAATATTTAAAAAATCATAATTAAAACTATTTGGAATATAAACTTCGGTTTTTCATTATATGTTTTGAAATTTTACTTACTGTGTTTGGTTAACAATTTCACATTGATTTATCTCTAGAACTCATCATTTATGTTTCTTAAGTGAACAATTTTAATGCTAACAATCAATTCATCTAACGTTAACAAATCAATTTTTAATGTTAAAAATTAAATATTATGTATGTTATATAGGGGGAGGGGCGTGAAAACTTTAGAAAGGTTAAAGTGGGGCATGGCACAAAATTGGTGGGGAAACACTGACCTAGGTAATATGGGGAAAGAATTTAATAAAAAGCTTTTAAATACCACGTATTTTTCTTATGTTTATTGTTTTCTTGTAATTTTCAAGAAATTAATATATAGTTCTGAATGTAAGATAATTTTGGTATTTAGTTTTGCTTAAAAGCAAGCATGAAGCACGTACGTAGCATAGAGGGAGGATTCAAAAGAATATTTTACCACAGATTTTCTCTCATATTTCTATGTTTTCTAATAATGATCAAGAAACTAATACGTAATAGTGCTGAATTAAGGTTATTATTATTGTTTAATTTCTATCAAAGTTAACCGTTAGTATCTAGTAAGCATGATGGCAGAGTTTAATACAATTTTAAAATCCACGTCTCTTATAATAGAGCCGGCTTTCTGGCTCAGAGGTAGCGCGTCTTCTTCTTGCTCGGGGAGTCCCGGTACGGGCATGGTTGTTATTCTGTACCCTCCTGTAAGAAGGGGCTGTGCAAGCGACTGTGATGAGTGTGTAGCTAACTCGTATTCTTGGCCCTAGTTGGTGCTATTAGAAACAAGAGCACTCTTTTCGGCTTAAAATCTGCTGATAAAATCAGCGGGGTCTTAAGTGCCTTAAGTAGAAACAACAACGTTTCTTATAATTAATAATCTCTTTTATGGTGACCAAGAAATTGATGTATAGGTTTGAAAATAAAATAATCTTGGTATTTAGTTTTGATGAAAACACCCTTGAAGCATCTACGTAGTGTAAAAAAATATTTAAAAGAACATTTAACCATAGGTTTTCTCTTATATTTGTATATTTTTTTACAATCACCAAGTAACTAATACGTATATAGTGTTGAATAAATGGTACTATTAATATTTAGTTTCCATCGAATTTGGTCTGAAAGTATCCAAGAAGAATTTAATATAAATGTTATATTACAGTTCTTCTCTTATATTTGATAATCTCTTTTGTAGACAACAAGGAACTAATATACAATGTTGGATAAAGAGTATTTCGAATTCAGTTTCTCTCAGAACAATCTTGGAGAACCTAGACAATATGGCGGAAGAAGGCTTCAATATATAAAAGAAGTTACTTTCATGCATGGTCGTAAGAAAGATGCCCAACTTTCATGTTTCACTAGTCGAAAATTCATCAACAATCCAACCGATATTAATTAGCTAAAGATGAATGAATTTGCAAAATATATATTGAATAAAAAGTCTAAATGATAAAAAAGGAATCAAAAAATAGAATTCAAAATGCTCTTGCTTCTCAGCTACGTTATGTCTCAAAACCCTAGATTTTAGTTCCAAAATACATTTGTTCCACTCCAGCCATTTTGCGCCTATGAATGATTTCTAAGTCAATAAATAGAGCTGAATCTTTCAGATACAATCGGAAAACATTCGTTATTCTTAAAATTAAATCATATAAATATAGATATAGATAGAGAATGTAATATAGAGTATAATATAAATATAGTTGTTTATGTATTCATTTTTTTCTTTTATTGTATGTGTCACGTTAAGCGTTAAATTTAAAAGTACTTGCTGATATATGTGTATATTTCTACAGAAATAAATAGCTTTTTTTCTTTACAAGAAACAAAAAACAATGATTTGAAAGGCCAAGTGTGATTAGTATGCTTAACGCGCGTTGATATAATATTAACTTGTAGACTTATGTGCCTCAAAGTAAAAATTTTCTTTTAAGTAGACTCAGTGTATTTCCGAATAGGTTTTACACTTGAACTGCTCTATTAAATCAAATTAATATTACTCTGTTTTGATTTTTATTTAACATTAAGAAGATATCATGTTCTACTAATAGATTTCCAAAAAATTGATACATATGTATATTTCTGCAAAAATTAAATAGATTTTTTTCTCTACAAGAAATAAAAATATATATACATTTGAACCGCCAAGTGGGATTAGTATGCATAATGCGCGTTGGCATAATATTAACTTGCAGACTTATGTGCTTCAAAGTAAAAATTTTCTTCTAAGTAGATTTTGAGTACTTCCGAATAGGTTAAACATTTGAATGGTTCTTTTAAGTAATATTAATACGATTCTGTTTTGATTTTCATTTAATATTAAGAAGATATTATGTTCTACTAATAGGTTTCCAAAAAAATCGATACAGGTGTATATTTCTACAAAAAAAAAAAAGATTTTTTTCTCTAAAAGAAACAAAAAAAAAATGATTCGAATCGCCAAGTGGGATTAGTATGCTGAAAGCGAGTTGGCATAATATTAACTTGAAGACTTGTTTGCCTCAAAGTAAAATTTTTTTCTACATAGACATAGTGTACTTCCGAATAGGTTAAACATTTGAATCATTCTTTTAAATGAAATTAATACTACTTTTTTATTTAATATTAAGAAGATATTATGTTCTACCAGTAGATTTCCAAAAAAATCGATACATATGTATATTTCTACAAAAATTAAATAGATTTTTTCTCTACAAGAAACAAAAAAAAATGTTTGAAACACCAAGCAGGATTAGTATGCTGAAAGCGTGCTAGTATAATATTAACTTGTCGACTTGTGCGCCTCAAAGTAAAAATTTTATTCTACGTAGACTTAGTGTACTTCCAAATAGGTTAAACATTTGAATCGTTCTTTTAAATGGAATTCATACTATTTTTTTATTTTATATTAAGAAGATATTATATTCTACTAATAGATTTCCAAAAAAGTTAAGAGTTGAATTAGTTAATTTATTTAGTACTATTAATCACCCAAGCAGTTCAAAAGCAATGAAATTTGGGTTAGACCCATCTAGTTTCCTGGTCCTTAATTTCCTACATGAATTTTATACAGTTCCTAATGTATTCTAACTTAAAGAGCACTTTTGAACTTTAATTAGAAAGACCAATTTTCGCGTCCGTATTCGAAAATGTTCCAGCGGTGTTACTATCTTTATCCAAAATTACCAATTCTGTCGCCAAAAGTACTTAAATTCCATTTAGGGTACACCGCCTGAATCCAGAAGACATCTAAAATCTAATAACGCTCCCATCTTATTCCATAACCATATCTCCCAGTGCACTGTTTAACCCGATCCCAACTTAGGACAGCCATCTGGCGACGAATGCCGAAGCCGACCGAGCGTGACCCCCTCCGTAATTAACCGCGCAACCCAATAAGTGCGAATGGATGTTGTAATCCTGTAGACCCTTGCGGTCTGATGTCTGATGGATGGCAGACAGCATCGGCACATCCGGCGAGAAAACCCAGAAGGCGAAGCTGCCATAATTATTATTAACACGAGATGCCTCTTTTGGTTAATGTCGTCTTATCTCCGCCTGCAAATTAGACGTCTAACTCGCTTTCCGGAAGGCAGATGTTGAGACGTTCGAATGCGTGTTGGAACATTCGATTTGGGGCGGTTCATATTGTTCCGCTTGCCAAAGGATTCTTCTTCTTATGTGGATTTTAATTGAAGAGAATTTTGTTGCATATTCTGAAAACCATTGGATAAGACTGTCGAGAAATAATTTCTGGTAAAGTAGTACTTTACTAACTAGCTTATATTGGATTATTTAGCACATGTTATAAATGAAGAGTTATTTGAATGCCTTTAATGAAGGATAAAGACGCAAATTCTTTTGTCATTATCTTGTTGTTATTCATTTTATAAATTACAAATCCCTCCGTGCTAATATGATTAAACAAAATGGTTTGAGAAAGAAAATATCTTCAATTTCTGTCAGCTTAGAATAAAGTTTCAATAAACTGAATTAGTTACATAAACAGGATTTCAAAACTACACTGCTAAATTTCAGCAGCTTATTGTTATTAATTTATCAGTGATTATGTAAATAAATAGGAAATGTTTAATTTAAACTTTTGTTATTTGAATGTATAATTTTATTCGTCTGTATTTGCTTTAGCACTTTTATTGTCTCTTTAATATTTAGTAAACTTTAAAAAATTATAGAAACATGTCTTGCTTTATTAAAAAATTTCTATTTTCTATGCATATGCATGTATTTAAATAACCAGAAAATAAAATTTACATCAGTATCAAACAAAAAGTATAATTTTTTTTGTTTATTTTGAAATTGCATTATATATTTGCTTTTCAAATTAATTTGTAGCTTTGATATTACAGTTTATTAAGGTAAATAACTATGGAACAATTTTTTGTTTACTTATTTATTTATCTATGAGCAAAGGAATAAGCGAGAAATATATCTGATTTCAGAATATATTTCAGCACAATTATACTTAATTGAACTGCATATTTGTTTTTGCTCTTGAAATTACTTATACATCAGCGATTACAAAAACAAATACATTATAAAGTCATTTATTGAAATTCTATTTTTAAAACAAAAATCATTTTTTAATCAATATTCATCGATGAAATTTTGTTATTTTCACAAAAGGAAAACAGGAATACCTTTCTATTACAATTTAATCATTCTGAAAACATGCAGTATCTTTGAATATTTAATTTGAGATAATAATTAATCTCAATTCCCAAAATAAAATCTTAAATCAAAAAGCATCATTTGACTTTGATATGATTAAAATATTTCAAATTTAATCAATTATGGTAGAAAATTTTTCATCCAATCATATTCAAACCCTAAGAGAATTTCAAGCAGTTTCTTAAGTAATTATATTGGAAAATGAAACAATTGCAGTTTTATTAATGTAATTATATTTTTACTGATTTATTAATGGATTTCATTGATGCATATAACACATACGATTAAAATAAAATGTATGCAAAATTGAATTTTTTATATCCTTATAAATATATTTATATATTTTTGATATAATTTTGAAAAATGCATGCAAATGAATAATTTTTTAATTAATATTTATAGCAAATTAATTTTTTTACTTTTTTCATTTAAGAAAAAACTTAAGGAATTTTTCTATAAGGATTTACGTATTTCCCAAAACTATTTGAGTAATTATAAAACATCAGAAAAATGTAAAGAATTTTCAAATTTTTTGACAGAAATATGATGAAAAGTGAATTGCGTATCTCATTTATTATATTTATTTAAATTTGAGAGATACCATCCATTTATTTTATTCTTTACATTAACTTATGTAACATTATTACTTCTTTTGCAAAAGGTATTTCTCCAAACTTTATATATGAAAGTTTAAAAATATTCCGTTTTTGCAAGGAACAAACTCCTGAGATTATACATATAAATAACTGCGGTGGATTATTTTATTGAAGGTCACATTGAATTATTGCACTTTATAATTAATAGTGGATAAAGATAAATGCATACTTGTTTATTTTTATATCCTTTACGATAAATCATCAAAAACAGCTAACATCGTCAACCAAAGTGACGTAGAACTGCAACTCGATGAATTCTTAGCCGCTTATATATAACGGGAATTGACGATCTTGGTCAAATCTAAAAATATAAACTTAGCGAGGCAACCATTTCGTTCAAATCCTGATATTTTATTGCAATGGAGCTTTGAATATTTTCAAAATTAAGAAGAAGCTCTAATATCTTGTCAATTTTAGCGTAATTTTGTTATAGTCAAATAAATCCAGGAATGCAATTATCTTGGCGAAATCTTGGCATCTAATGTATAAGTAAACCTATTAGTTTGGCATTCTTGTATTCTGCAGAAAACGAAGTAAATCTGAGATCCATAAAACTAAACAAGAACCAGTAAATATATCCCAAACAATGTTATCATACACTCGATTTGAAAACATAACTTTAAGGGTAAAATTCTAATATTTATCGCGCTAAGAATTTGTGCAACATTATGGAATGCATACTCTTCCAAAGCTTGTATTTCTCAGGTTGGCCTGAATTTTATCTGATTTACAACAGAAAGTTCTGACAAAAATCCACAAATAATTAGAGATTTAATACATGTTTGTTTGGTATCATACTGTAAGCAATCTTGCCGCTAATTTATGTTAATTTCAACAATTCCAAGCACAAGATAAGTACATTCCACTTCAGCAGCTTTAAATAGTTGCAAAGTATTTAGTATTTATGAGTGAATCACAAGTTTTCCGTATATATGCGCATGAAACTTTTTAAAGAACATTAACTGTCAGTACTGGGCAAATAGAGCTCTCTAGATTACCATGTTGGCGTTAACATCCTCACTTCCTATATGTTTTCAGATTGGCCTATGTTTTTTTTATCGTCATTTACATTATTACCTCTCCTTATCCTTACCACATTTCTTACTACACCATATAATAATACACATTTAAAAAACTATTATATATTTTTTAAAATTAACAATTTGTTATTTTTGTTACTTATTTAAATCATAAAAAAATTAAGTTACTGGAAAAGTATAGAATGGATGTCAATTTGATTTCTTAATTAAGTTAAAAATAAAATAAAATAAAGGAAATAAATCTGGTAATCGTCATATTTTGTGATTCATTCTGCATATTATTACTAAGTGCTACATAGAAATTTCATCAAAAATACCAAATATGCATTTTTAAAAACTATGATAGCGAAATCTAGATTTTATTTGAAATAAATTTAAATTTGGACACTTACCTTTGAATTTTCAAAGTGGTCAGGTAAATAAAAATAAAATCGAAAAGTTAGTTAGAAAATCGTTTTATATGATTACACATAATTTGAACATATTTCAGTTGGTGACAGTTTTAGAAATGTTATTTATTTCTATAATATGAAATAATATACAAATAATTACTCACCAACAAGACATAAATTCAAAAAATGAGATTTCAAGAATATATTATAAACAATATAAATGGCAACATGAAAAATGCAATACATGATACAGATTTTTAATATTTTATTATCAATATTAAAGCTATTAAAAATTTAGAACTTCAACAATTTGAATGTCTTAATTAAACACTTAAATGTACAAAGTGTTTTAATCATCTAAATTACTAGTCTTCCCCTATTTTCACTTTCACATATTCATCCTTAATTTCCTTGATGAGGTGTAAAATACTCATCATGTTTTACTCATTTCTGAGTTAAAGAAGCATTTTTGAAAGCCATTTTAACAATAAACGCAATAATTCAAAAATGGAACTAATCATACAAAAAAAATTGGTATTCGATTTTCAAAATGGCAGATCTATGCCAGAATTTCGATGAAATCCATTCAATGAAAATAAGCCTGTATACAAAAGTAATAACTCAAAAATGTTATTAGATGGATATATGAGTTTCAACATTTGGTTCAGATTTTAATATTTATTAACGAAATTCTGACCATTTAAGTCAAAAATTAGATTGAAAGCTGATGTGTTTGTTTATTTTGGGAAATTATAAACAGATCAAGTTATATGTATAAATCCCTATCATATCCAACGCAAAATAATCATATTATTAAATAAACACAAAATCTAGCATGTGGTGTAAGCAAACAAGAGGATAGGTTAACCCATTTGCACCGTAAACGCTTATATACGCAGAAGTTTCCTGGTAGTTATCAATTACCAAAGCCTATATATGCATGGAATTTTCCTGTCCATTATTACAAAGGCGCAGTTATGAGCGAAATCGTTCTCTAGATTATCACCAAAGTGTAGATATGTATGGAATTGTCCGGCCATTATCATCAAACAGTAGGCCTGAACTCTATTTAATTTTGAACATAAGAACGCAAAAGGAATTCTTCGATCATAAATTTCAAGTTATAACTTGAGAACATTATTATTTTTAAGTCATTATTAATCTTAATTAATTTATTAACCAATTTAAAACGGTTTGAAACAATCTATAGACTTCACTATCTATCTTTACCCCCCCCATATATATGTAACATATAATTTTTCTTCCGGCTTTCTGGCACAAAGGTAGCGCGTCTTCCTCGTGTTTTAGGAGACCTGGGGTACGAGTCCCGGTTCAGGCATGATTGTTCTTCTGTGTGCTATCTGTGAGATGTGTGACTATGCCCCCTGTAAAAAGGGGCTGTGCAAGCAAATGTGGTGAGTGTGTTGCTAAGTCGTACTCTTGGCCCTAGTTGGCACTACTTCAGAAACAAGAGACGCTCCTTTAGGCTTAAATATGCTGCTGTTTAAGCGGGGGCTTGTCCATGGCCAAGGCCATAAGTAACAACAAGAATATATAATTTTTCAAAGTTTTCATTTTTAATTTTTCTAGCTGAAAAACAAAGTTTTGGAGCTCGACCACCTTTGAGATGAAATAAAATATATGTTTTCTCAGTTCTTTATCAGAATTTAAAAAAATGTGTCTGCTGTTATGTACTAATAAACAATATATGTACTAATAAAACATATGTACTAATAAAGCATATGTACTAATAAAACAATATTGGTAAAAGCAAGCCGACCTTTTTAGAACGCATACTTTCAAAGAAGCATAAGTAATAATAATTCAATATTGGTAAAAGCAGGTAAGATAATTTTGCTCGTAAATTTCGGAGACATCAAAACCTCCTAACCAAAACAATATTATATTCTCACATGATAATACTAAGCCGTTTAACCATATAGAATATGTACGTGCTTACTAGAATGCTATGATTGGGAATTGAAATGAAATACTTTGAAAATTTCTATGTTTTGTCATGATTTCAGAAAGCAATTAAATAAAATTGATATAATATATTGTCATTGCATAATTTCTTTTAACACTTGCACTGTTTTCAAAACTAACCATATACATAGAGCTATTTATGACTTCCAACAATTATAGTAAAAAGAAATGATGAAAAAAAATAACCAAGTAAAAAAAACGCCAATAACTCCAGAAATTTCATTAATTTCATCATTACTATTAAAATTTATTGATTACAATTTTCTAATGTCTATTAAAAACAATTTCATCACAAAAACGGTAATAAGTGTCAAATAATTTGTTTATCACAAAAAAACTCATGTTATCAATTTAGCTATTTCTTTCGACCATTTCAAACACTGTCATCATACTTCTTCATTTATTTCCGATATACAACTTCGCTGATTTAAAATACTAAATTTTTATATGATATCATAGGATTTTACGTTATTTTCTTAAATCATTTTGAAAGATTTCAATTTCTATACAATATAAAATGATGATATGGCTCAATTTTCCAATATTTTTCTATGTTGGAATATAGTTCCAATGCTTTTTAAATGAACGATATTTTATGGAAATATCTAAATATTTTACTATAAAGAAAATTTGCTAATTAAGTTATCAATTCTGTGAAACAAGGCTACAGAATGAAAAAAAAATATGTATCCCATTTTTTTGCAAATAAGTATAACGAATATATTTTTCTCAATCATTTTCACACTTTTTAAGTGCATCATGTGAAACATTCTTTAGAAATTGTTATACTCTTTTCACATTAGCAAATCCTATTACCATTTCTTCATGTCAAGGTTTTTTAAAAATAATATCTTCATTATCTTTCTCATTACTAGATTTGCTGTCTTCATTATTTCTAGTAGTATTTTGAAATTTGCCTTGTGGTGTAGGAAGCATCTCGGCATATGAATAAATATAAATTCCACTAATGAGAAACCTCAAATTATAGGGAGAAGTGACTTAAAAAAATTTGGAAAAAATTAACCCAGAAAAACTTTGTTAAATATATTTTGTCATTCGAAAAAAGAAAGTAATTACTAATTTAATATTTTTCAAAGTTAGGGTTAGATAAAGTGTGCTCAGTTTTACATTCATGTAAACAGAAAACTTACTTAAATGTGAGTTCACTGCTTACTGCATTTTACTAAAAAGTAAAAATAAATGCAAGCTTTCATGAAGTATATATATATATTAACTGAGTCACGATAAAAATACGCTAAACAAATATATATTTTTTCATTCTAGCAAATACCAAAGATAATTAAGTTTAAAATTCGTTTGTAAGTGAAATATCACTTAAATTTGATTTTAATATCATTAAATATGGATACATTTCTAATATTCTTTCTTAATTATGTATTTTTAAATCTAAATTAAAATTAATTCCATTTTCTGAGAAATCTACTATTGTAACGCAAATAAACTAAATATATGTAATAATTTGTAATAATATTTTATTAAAGCTCCAGAATCTTAATATAGAATCATAACCTTAATATAAAAATAATTAAAATTTCTTTTAATGAAGTAATAAGAAAATCAAAATTGATACATTTTAACTTAAATCGGATAACATTATTATTTGAATCTCCTATAAAATATAAAGAAATGTTATTTTTCTTCTCCATATATATGTCTGCAAGAAATAAAGATTATATTTCTTGAAATTAGGAATAAAAACGGTTTGAACAATATATGTTTTTAAAATTTACTATTCCTATAAGTTTTTCTATTTTTAGAGAACTTGAATTTTCAAGAGCTATAAGAATGTAAATGGGAGATTGAATAAATGGAGTAAATGGAAAACGTATCTAGCATATATTCTTAAACTACTACTCTGTACTTCTCATGAATAATCTATTAGTAAATTTTAAGGAATCTATTTGCATATATTACTTTGGTTTTTAAAGATGTATAGCTTGATTGATAATATTTTTAAAAACATTTTTGTTGTAATGGTTGGATTTTATTTCTTAGTTTTTGTTGATGTCTATGTAAATAATACAAGGAACATACAGAAGAAGTTATTTTTATATTCTATTGTGAAAGAAGATCCTGCTAAAAATAATTTAAACTAGGACGGAAAAATTATTAATAAATATCACAAGTCGTTGCATCTTTCTTTCTTATCAAACATATATAAAACTCAGTAGAAAAATGATTAAATATAGGGCAATAAATTCTATGATTCATGCACTAAGCATCACTGTAAAATCTAATTATTCGATTTGTAGAAGTAAATTACTAGTGATGAAGCATCAGGAAATTCCTTTCTAGCTAACTAGTTCCTATGCCTAATAATTGCTGACTATGATACTGTTAGTCACATGGCATACAGATTCAAAAATAGTCTAAAAGTACTACAGAACAAACGTTAAATTATTTTCTACCTTCAGAAAAGATATGGACAAAGAAAAACCTCAAATTTCAATTCATTACTTACTAAAAATTCATCCAAATCTTAAAGTTTATCCTCAATAATTTAATCCTATTTTATAAAAAAAATAGTTTGCAATACTTTAAATTTTAAATCAAAAATAAGGTATTAGTTATATTAGTTTTGCTTCCTTATAACTTAATTTTTAATAAATTCTTAAAATTCTTAAAACATTTTAAACGAATTTACAACACTATTCTTCGTCGTTTTAGTAATATCACTTACACACATGCATTTGACCTATAATCAATATTTTTTTAATGCTGATATATAATTAACATAATTTTTAATATTAAAATAATACAATAATTAACATGATACATTATCTTGTTACAAAGTTTTAGAATGGAGAACCAAAAATCTCACTTTTTTTCTCGTTAGTGTAGACCTTTTTAAAACATTTAGCAAACTAACAGTTATTTAAAATAAAAATAATAAAAATCCATTTTCAGAACACGTTTGCTTTTTTAAGCAAACTATATTTTTAAAATAAAAAAAATATCATATTTGTCTAAGGAAATTTTTTTTTTATTTATAAGCAAACGATAATTTTTAAAACAAAAAAATATATATTTGCCGACCAATAGTTTTGCTTAAATAAATATCTCATTTTTTTAAAAAAAGTCATTTTAGTACAACAGTGTTTTCAGACATTTTAACTTTCGACTTTTTTCCTCTACTTTTGCTTATTTGACGCTTTTCTTATTATTCCTTAGGGATTACAGAATCTGTGCCAATCATTTTCTTAGCAAGCAAAGTTTACTGTTTTCATCCTCACAATCATTTTCATTAATTGCTGTTAATAAATACTTTTTGCTTTTACTTTAAGAAGCGGACCGTAATGCTATCCAATATTGTAGAAGTAAGAAAAAATATTAATTAAACAGTATGTTTTTAAATTAAACAGTAATTTTTTTATTTAAACAGTATAAATTAAAAAAGTATTTTTAAAAACGATTTTAAATTAAACAGTATATTTTTTATATACTGTTAAAAGTTAACCCTTTAAATTGATGTTGCTTTTGGAGTCAAAAAAAAAAAAAAAATCCACAAGCAAAAAATAAACATTTTAATACGTAGGCAAAAATAAAAATTTTAATAAGTAGGCGAAAAATTGAAATTTTATTATTTGCACGAGCATCTCATAAAAATCAGTTTTTAATAGCGCGTTGACATTGCGTTTACAAAAGCTCTGATTGAAAAAAATAAGTTAATGACTACAGCGAATAAAACCTAAAAAAATGTCACATTGAGCAAGTGATTATATGAAATGAAATAAATAGGAGATATGATATTTTTTTAAACAATAAAAGCGAGACAAAGTTTTTCAGATCGTTTGCAATACTAAAGTGACTCATTCAATGAAACAATTAAAATGAATAAAAATATAATTTAATTTGCACGAGCACGTGGTGCTTTCAAAAATTATGGAGAAATTACGTTTGGACATGATACATTGAAATATGTATGTCATTTTGAGCACGTGATCATATAAAATGAAATAAATAGGAAATTTGATATATTTTTATCAATAAATGCGGGACAAAATTGTTTGAGTCGTCTGCAATACTAAAGTGACTCATTCAATGAAACCATTAAAATGATTAAAAATACAATTTAACTTCCACGAGAATTGGGTGCTTGGCCTTTTAAGAAATTATGCTCTGACATAATATATTAAAATATACATAGTAGATTTCATTTTAATCTTTTTTTTTCTTTTAACATTTTGTGTATTTTTTATAACAATAAAATAAAACTCATTTTTGAAGCATAAATATTTCATACGCCTCTTATTTATAGGGATAGAAATAACATTTAGCTATCAAAATAAGGGCTAGGAATTTAAATAATCTCATACATGATACATTGAAATATGCATGGCAGATTTTATTTTAATCTTTTTTTTTCACATTTTGTGTATTTGTAAGCAATTAAATAAAACTTATTTGTCAAGCATAAATATTTCATACGCCTCTTATTTATAGGGATTGAAATAACATTCAACGCTCCAAATAAGATCTAGAAATTTAAATAATCTCATAAACATAGCGAGTCTTCACCATTCCAACAATTGTAAACTAGTATACGGTCCCTTCCTCTAGGATCCCATCCCGGCAAATATTGCGAGCCTCATTATGTTCGTCAGTCTGTCCTTTCAACCAGGAGTGCTGCTGTCACGCTATCAAAGCCTCATCAACCGCTTTTCGAAGTCATTCCGGCTTCGATGCGATATGAAATACTGGGAGGCCGCCTTCGATTTCCATGATTTTGAACTCTCTGAATGGGTTGGCATTTGGAGTATCGGGCTGAAATTACGTATGCACAGAAGACGTTAAACAACTGCTTTTGTCATACAGATGTAGTTTTTATTAGACTTTTCTTTCCCTAATTCAAAAGGATAACTGGGATGTCCAACCTATCCCCTGCACTCGCCCGAGAACAAAACTTGTCATTAGCATTTCGATGACTCTTTCTTTAGCCCATCAATGTTTGGTGACATCTTTTTTTAAATAGAAAATTACATAGTAGAGAGACCTGTCAGAAAAAGTGTCTTCTTTGAAGGCCCGAGGGTTAACGTGATGTGTATAAAATGAAATTCTGCCATCCATTATGTTTATTTTCATTTATGTATATGAGCGTAGAATGAATTGTTCCGAAGAAATTTCTTAGAAGATGGCAGTGCTTATTTTTCTTTTTAAAAAATATATATTCTTCAGAAAGATATTTTAATAAAAGCGGAATGTCATAAACAAAGCATCAAAACCGTTTTTAAGGAAATGAGTCACAATGTCGGATAGAAATGAAATAGAAAGAAAAAAAAATGTTTTAATATTCTTCGAATATAATCTTTTCAAAAAAATTGACTTTTTATTTCTTCCATTTATTAAAGATTTCAAATGTTATGTTTTTTTTTAACTCAGAATTGCAGACTGCACAGATTAATTATAGATTTTTAAAAAACTAGATGGGATATTCTATTTCCATCTCATTCAAAGATTGTAGATTAAAATTATAGATTGCATAACAATAAATGGGTGTGTCTATCATAAGTGCTGTTTGAAATGATAAACACCACTGATATGAAATTTCCAAATGCTCAGTCTTTTCAACCTTTTAAAGTAAATATTTCTAAAATGCATTTGATTAAATAAAAGTAATCATCTATAATAATAATCGTTACTCATATAAAGTTAAAGTAGAAGTGTCATAATTGTAATAATTTTCAGTTATCTGTGTTATTCTACGCCAAAAATCTTTTTTGGAAAAAAAAATTGAAAGAAAAAAAATGAGAAAAATGTTTCTATAATCCTAATCTTAACTGGCATAAGATTTGTAAATGAAAGAAATAAACCATTCATTCTTAGTAATAAAAAATAAGAATATGTATGTGTCTATTACATGTTTGAGAGTGTTGGTATTGTACGAGCTACACCATTGGTTTTAGAACTATTTAGTTATGTACAAATAATCTTTCTCCCTTAAAATCCCAGTTACATGAAAAAGGTAAAAGTCCGTATCATGGAATATTTCATTATAAATTGCTTTTGGTGATAGCATAGTTTCCTTTTCTTACTTCTTGTACAAATGCTCAATTGGTTGAAAAATTAAATTAGTATAGTTCAATTTATGGTAATTCGGAAAGCTTATGTGGCAATCTGCAAGAAATCAGACGATTTGAATCACGCCGAAAAGGAAAACACAAGTATGATAATTCCACATATCGCATATCTTCAGTGTTCAGTAAATGTCATAATATAAATTTGTCAATGGACATTTGACACAATTGAAATTTAGTAGTAGTATTTATCCTATCTACTTTTCTTTTAATTTCTGTTTTATCTGCTATTTTATTCGTTTCTTAAATGATTATCAAATTGGATTTTTTTAAGTATTATATTATTAAAGTTACATCAAACGATTTTTACTTTAATTAGAACATTAGAAGTTATAGGCAAAATATTTTTATTTTAATTAAAGCATCATTAAAAGTTAAAAGAAAACGATTTTTTTAAAAGTATTTTGTTAGTTGTATTTCGGTTAATTCTTGTATATACTGTTTTAGTGAAAGGAATAAAAAAGTGGTGATGAAATTTAAAATGCTTGGAGTATCATTTTTATTTTAAGACTTTAAGACGCTCTGCAAGCTATATTTTGAAGCTTAAAACACTTGTAGTTTTTTTTTTTTTAGAAAGCACGCAAAATTCAGAACCTCACTAAGGCAGGGGTATACAGGGTAGTTGCCCTGTGCCATTCTGATATCATTAGGGGGCATTCAAATCGAATAGAAAGTTTATTTTCAGTTTTCTTCTTCCTCAATAATGAATTGGTTCTTCATTACCTCCAAAGAATTTTTTGCCCCGGACCCAAACTAAGCTAAGTTTGGCCTTGTATATAATTGATATATATTTAATAACTTAGTGGCTCAAATAATTAAATATTGCATACAAAGTTTTAACGAGATAAATAAGAAAAATGACTTTCTAAAACATAAAAATATTAATAGAATTTTATTACTTAGTATTTCATAGAATAAAAAATCGGATATAAAATCTATGTACGTACAATAAACAGACTAAGGTTCGTCTAACAACGGAAAGTGCTCTCGTAGAATATATTAAATGATTTATTGAAAATAGAATATGTTTATACAGTAGCTAAAGTGTCATCATTAAAAAGTCAATTTTTTGAATTTTGTGATAGCTTAAAGATTACTCTGTGTTATAATATTTTCAAAAGTTATAAAATAAGAATATAAATATTTTGCTCTTGATCTATTACTACTTAAACATGTAACACAATTTTTCTTAATTTCACACCTCGCTTTCATTTTAAAAGCTCATGTGGCTCCTTTACAGTTTGGTTTAGACGGAAGTGAATGGTATGATAAAAATAAATAAAATAAAGTAAAATAAAAAAAACAGATTTTTTTATTTTAATTTTTACAGATATAAAATATTAATTAATATACAAATGAACACAATTTAAATTTGCAATTGGTTACATTGGTTTTATTTACTTACTCATAATCCATACCTCTTAATAAAAATATTACATATAATCGTTAATATTCAAAAGTTATCTAAAATTTTTATCGGTGCTTTTATTTACATACATAAAGTAAATAAAAGCACCTACTTATCACGAAAAATATTATAAAAAATTACTTAGGGAAACTGTTTTAAAGCTCCATTTGCAATGACATTTTATTACACATTTCATAGATCATTTTAGAAATAACTTTCTATTTAAATTTTATTTCAAAAATGAATATCTACCTCAATCCCCACGTTTCTCTGTCAACTTAGACATTTAGAATCTCATATTAATGTTATATTTCTATAATCGTTATCTGCTGATCATTATGTTACTAAAAATTAAAAAAAAATTCTTATGTTCATTCAGCAAATAATTTTTATTATTACATATATAATATAAATTGTTTCCTGTAATTTAAATAATTTTAAAAATACACTACAACAGATATATTTATCCATTTTTGCCACAAATTTATTTCTACGCTACACGCCACTTTCATCTCTCCTGATATTTCACCCGAAAAGAAATGGGAAAGTAATAGCTTTACACATTTCTTCTTTTGCCGTATTAGCGTCAGTAAAACCTGGAACGAACACACATAAGTCTCTTCCAGCGGGTTGCATCTAAACCTGAATCCTTGACAGCACAGTATCGTAGCCTTGAGTTGCAGCAGCAGCCCCAAATCCACCCCGAAAACACGGCATGAGACATGATGACATTAATGTCTCTGCTTTTCGCAGTCTTAATATTGAACCGTTCTGCGTTTGGCACAATATCTTATGTTTGCGGTTGTCGAGATGGCGGTTGGAACCGTAGTTATTGAAGGATTTCCTATGCGGACGTATGCTTTGGGTCATGTCTTTGCAATATTAATGTTTTGTACGAGATCTGGTTGGATGATACTATAGCAGAATAAGGGTTGCCTCTTATTCATTTTGCTTGATTTAGTATGTATTTATTCGTTTCTAATATGAAGAAAGTTACTGGATACTCGAATGAGAGAATTATCTGACATTTTTTGGATAAATTTAATTCCTTGGAGGCTTATTTTTTTTATTAGAGACATATTAAAATATATTTTGGAATAAAATTAATTTAGGAAAAAAATCATTAAATTTATTAGAAAAATAAGTTTGATTTGTTAAAGATAGTTAAAATAACAAATCAAACACCATTCCAGTTCGAACAGTTATTTTAAATTTCAGGAAACAATGTATTATTAGTTTTTTTTTTGCATAAATTTAATTCCTTGGAAGTTCAATTTTTTATTAGAGGCATATTAAAATATATTTTGGAATAAAATTAACTTAAAAAAAATTCATTAAACTTACTAGAAAAATTAATTTGATTTGTTAATGAATAATTAAAATAACAAATCAAAGACCATTCAATTTCGAACAGTTATTTTAAATTTTATGAAACAACTTATTATCAGTTATTTTATATAATACTAATCAGTTATTTTAAATTTTAAGAAACAGTTTATTATTAGTTTTTTATATAATACTAAACAGTTATTTTAAACTTATTAAAAGAATTAATTTGATTTGTTAAGGAATAATTAAACTAACAAATCAAGACTGTTCTAGTTCGAACAGTTATTTTAAATTTCATGAAACAATTTACTATTAGATATTTTATATAATACTAAACATTTATTTCAAATTTTATTACGATTTTCTTCTGTTTAAATATTCTATTCTGGTTATAGAATGCAAGATAAATTTTAAAAATGTGAACTTTATTTCATAAAAGATAATAATATGGTAAGATAAGCTATAAGTAAGTTAGAAACGAATGATTTTTTTTGATAATTTGTCATCACAATTGCAAATAAATAGGACAGAAGTCAATGATAGATCTGAGTCATTGACCCTGGTCAGTCATGGTCTAGTTCAATTTAATTTTAGTATATTATTATAATTATTTGCAGAGGATACGAGATAAAAGCTAATATGGTTGGAATAAATGCTTTATCTTTGAAAAACAATATTTATACTTTAATCTCTCCGAACTTACATAACACTTGCTAAAAAGTTCGATTTGCATTTTATAGATTTTCTTGTTGTAAAATATTAATATTTCGAACAAAGCTTCACCTTTTGTTAGAAGAATCACAAATCTAAATGTATCCTATCCAAAGATAAAGCATTTATACAATACTTAATATAATAGTATAAGAAAATATTTAAATAAAATCCTACGCATATCCCATTGCATCATGTCAGAACATAATTTCTTGAGCGTCCAAACACCACGTATTCGTGCAAGTTAAATTATATTTTTATTCATTTTAATTGTGTCATTGAATGAGCCACTTTAGTACTGCAAACTATCCAAAAAAACTTGTTGTTGTTGTTTCTAATGGCACTTGCCTATGGACAAGCTCGCTGCTGGACCCAGCAGCAGATTTAAGCCGAGTGAAGCGTCTCTTGTTTCAAGTAGCGCCAACTAGGGCCAAGAGTACGACTTTTGCTACACACTCATCTCATTCGCTTGCACAACCCCTTTTTACAGGGGGGCACATTCACACATCTCACAGATAGTACACAGAATAACAACCATGCCCGAACCAGGACTCGAACCCGGGACCTCCTGAACACGAGGCAGACGCGCTACCCCTGTGCCAGCAAGCCGGCCCAAAAAAACTTTCTGGCATTTATTGTTTAGAAAATTATCCCATTTCCTATTCATTTCGTTTCATTTCATATAATCACGTGCTCAAAATGACATTTGTTAGGTTTTACTTGCTGTAGTCCTAAACTTATTACTTTTAATCAGAGCTTTAGTAAATGTATGAGCAACACGTTATTAAAAGCTAATTTTTTGAGATGCTCGTGAAGAAATAAAATTTGTATTTTTCTTCTACGGATTAAAATTTTAATTTTTGCTAACCGGTTTCTGTTGACGCCAAAAGCCTATTCCTAAAACAACATCATGTTCTGACATGATAACATGATTTTTTTAAAATCATGGATAGTTCTCTTCATTTATCAGTATTCATTAATTTTTACAGATTAAACTTCTGAATAAATATCTTTAAAATTTTGCTAAATTAGATTTCAACAAAAAAAATTTGCTTTTTAATGAATATTAGATTAAGATTCAAATGATTAAATTATAGTTTATTTCTTTTAGAACTTAATTTTCTGCTTATTGTATGATGTTAATTAATTAACATCTTCAACAAATAGTATTCTAGACATATTTTAAGGATTATCACAAATATTTTTATATCATTAAAATGTCTCAAATATAAATTCTATTTTTACTAGTACTCATAATAAAAACAATAAAATAATATTTAAATGACACATTTATGAATAATATTTAAATGGCGCATTTATTAAGGTATTATTTGAATAAATACTCAGAAACTGTACACTGAAATATTCAACTGTAAAAAGTAACTAGTTTTGAATATTAAATAAATTTTTAATTTAAATAAATTTTATCGTCATTATTTGCTAATAACATTTTTAATAACGAGTAGTATTTATAATTCATTTCTCTTAAATGGATTATACAAGTATTTTTTTGTTAATATAATTTAAAATTTTGGAAAATATAATAATGATTAAATTTATATTTATTTAAAAAGGCAACTAGATATTTTTGATTCTTTCATACAATATTATATTTTTTTATTAGTTTAAAGTTTTATATATATATATATTTAAATTTATTTAACAAACTATATTATATACTTTATTCATTTATCATAATTAATATGAAACTTAGATCTTATTTATTAACTTTCAAATAAAATGTATGTAATATTTTATATACATAAAAGAATACAAGGAATATTGGAAGAGAAAAAAACATTTATTACTAAATTATTTCCAAAAGAATTAAGCTAATTTCACGAATAAATTAACAGCTTTTATACATATAAAACACTTAATGAATTATAAATAGTTTTAAATCCTTTAAGCGGCGAATTATTTCAATAAAACGAATTATTTATATTTTAAACGATTTTTGAAGTTTATGAAATATTAATTTTTCATATGTACGTAAATTTTAGAAACCTAAAGATTATTTTATACATAAAATCTTAAGAATTTATGCAAATGAATATAGGAAATCCTACTTTGACCTCATGATTATAATTTAAAAAGGTCGGTTAAATGCTTGCAGAAGAAATACATTAATATATTTAGCTGAAAACATTTAACAACGCTAATGCATCCTAATGCTCATGTATTTTAAATCAGCAGTTAATTATTTTAATTAAAAGCTCTGCATTTTTTATGTTCTTATATGCTATGTTTAACTAGAGAAAGTAGAATATCCCCCCCCAAAAAAAGAGAGGGAAAAGTCGAGATTGATCTATGAGATTAAATCTGTAAAACATATTTAAGATTTTATGCCTGCCTGTCTTTGAATACGGCAACTAAAATATGCCTTAAGCTAGAAGAATGAAATTTAGTATGTAGTCTCAAAGCAAATTTGTAAATTTCTATTAAATTTTGAACGAAATTAATTAATTTTTAATTAATTTCTGCTGTATGAATTCAAATTCAAATGACAAGAGCAAAGCGAAAATAAATAGATTAACAAAATTAATTTCTTTTTATCATCTAACATATAGCAAAATCTCACAATATCTTTTCAACTACACCTGACAAATTTTATTAGATCAATTCGGAATTTAAACACTTTTCATTAGGTGAATTCGTTATTATAGGTGAATAAATTTTTTTAATAACGTGTAGGATTTATAATGCATATCTGTTAAATGGATTATTCAAGTTTTTTATTGATATTTACATTTAAAATTTTAGAAAATAGATAGATAACGATTAAAATTATTTTTAATAAACTGAATATCTGAATGTCAGTTTCCTGTAACTGTTTGTCGGGCTGTACTTTTACTTGCAAGTAATCGCAAAGACTCAAAAATACATTGACTTTAATATATGAAATTTAGAAAGTAAATACATAACTATAAATAGTTTTATGTCAGGTTTCAGTTTCAATCAGACAGCAAAAGAAATCAATATTTGATTTTGGGTTGATTTCTTAATTATTCTTTGAATTAATTAAGAGAAATTAATTCAAATTTTTGATATTAATCTGAAATGTCTCTAAGTTATGTAAATTATATTCAGTAAAGAAGATTATCACCAAAATTCAAATTTTAATAAATATTATTCTTCATTAACATATAGTTAATACACAAGTACTATTTTTTTGCTCGGTATTAGAATGTACACAATTGTGATTTTTGAAAAATAATATCTGAGTAAATATGGCGTTCACAGCCTACGCCAAATTATATAATTTTATACAGTCTCAGGGTATATCTCTATTAGAGTGTATTTCTTTCATTTATATGCTCTGAATTAAATTAACCTTTCAAAGTGAATGGATATTGTGTGCGTGTGCGTGTGTGTGTGTGAAATTCTACATTAAATATAGAATGTTGAGAATTTCGGAAGTGGAATGCACACATCTTCTGAGCCTTGCTTGAAAACGGAAACAAATGGCTCTGCACATTGTAAGAATAATAAGTTTTATAACTTTTGCATTTTGAAAGAGCTTCCAAGCGTCCATTTGTTTTAATAAATTAATGAGTGTTTTTTTTAATTAGTTCGCAGAATAGACGATAAATTTTATCTGCATTAATGGAATGCATTTAAATGGAAACTTCAAATAAATTATTAATTTCCCCCTAATTTCTGTTACATAAATGAAATAGTGGTAATCAAAGAATATTTTAAATACGGAATTTGAAAAATTTATGCAAATGGAATTACAGAAACTTTTAGACGCATTTGGAAAACTGAAACAAATTAATTCGACTTTGTGAATGATCTATAAAATTTTATATTTAATATTTTTACCAAAAAAAACCACAAGAACTGTCCGTAAGTTGAATGGTGAAAGCATTTAATGTCTCAATAATTGACGAAGATGCTTTATTCTATATTCTGTATCGAATATTCTGGGTATTCCCTTTTTGTCAACTGTGTCTATATATTTCATTGATCACCCTGTTCGTCGTCAAGATCGGGAATAATTAACTCGGCATCGATTCAGAAAAACTTCTAACTTGAATCGTAATGGGGCTATCTCCAAAATTCTCGAATATTCTGGGTTATTTGGTTTAACTCATCTTCAAAAGGTTGCTCTATTTGTCTTCTAAGTCCTGGGTTATATACGACATCCAATCAGCAATTATTTATTTATCTGTAAAACTATCTTCCTTACTAGCAAACATACAGCACATGAAAGCAATATTACAAATTCGCAGCCATGTCCTTTACTTTAGAGCAAGGGTTCTCAAACTTTTAAACATTAAGACCACCTTTTTAGACTAATTATTTTGGCGACTCCCAAAGTTTTAACTCTTTCTAAAGTTTAAACAGAGATCTTGAAAACTTTACACATACTCAAGAGTTCGTAGAGTATTTGTCAGGTATTGGCGTCAAATCCCTTGACACTTTATCTCTCTCCTCACTAGTATCATCTCATCTCGAAACTTTGATTGACCAGTTTACAGATTTACATTTCAGTTAAGGATATGTGTGGGGTGGGGCGGATAGTCAATCCATTCAGTGAGCAAGCCGTAACAAAAGCTGAGCTAAGTGTCTGTCATCATGAACAACAGATAGAGATTTCAAGTGATCAGTCAACTAAAGTAACTTTTAACAAAGCTTATATCGACACAATTTGGATACGTATTAAAAAGGAATACCCAGAACTGTCCACAACAGCATTAAAAACTTTGATGCCGTTTTCTACACATTACAACTGTGAACAAGGATTCTCCATAATGATAAATTTAAAAACAAAATCAAGAAATCTTTTGACATTGGAAAGTGGCATTGTTTTGTGTGTTACAAAGCTCATTCCAGATATTAAAAATTTGGTTAATGTCAAACAAACTTATGTATCGTATTAACAAATAGAACACAAAAAACCAACTTCTATGTATATTAAAAACTTTATGTGTACTTTTTTTAATGAAAACTACAACAATAAATTAATTTTCTTTAAACTTTTCTTCCACATCTCGTGACCCCCCTGAGGATCGCTACCCACCTTTAGAGAACCCCTGTTTTAGAGTACCAATATCTCAAGGAAATAAACAGTAATTAAAAAATACATGTATTTCGGACCTATTTACAATAAAAATAATAGAATAGATAACAAAAAATAAAAGCTAAAACGGCATTTTCTATAACTCCATTTAAATGATAGCATGATTCAAGAAATCTCAAAATAAAAAGTGAATATCTCACACTCAAAGTTTTGTACTTGCTTCATCTCATCTTCTTTAAGCATTTACTTCTTAAAAGACTTTATAAGAAAACCCGTAAAGTAGTACCATATTAATTAAGTAATAAAACTGTCCATCAACATAGAAAAAAATTATTTTATTATTCCCGAACAAAAGAATTTGGGACTATCTCAGCATTTAATCACCATTTTTTTTCCGCTCAATCTCTGCGACTTCCAGAAATTTTCATTCCACCGTTCATTTAATAATGCGAATTTCTATTGTACACAGAACAACTTATTCCCTAATTTTTTTCTTCTTCTTCTTCGCGCCCTCCGAAGCATAAAGAAGAAAAATAAATAAGTAAAAAACTTTTATTAGTTTCTCGGTCATTCTTGTCTTTAAATGTGTTCCCTCGCTAATACAAAAGGCTGAAATGGCGTTGAAATTTTATGTAGAAGAACCGGGGGTGAGGCGCAATTGCACAAAACACTTCCATTTATGTTTCTTGACGTCCTATCCTCTCCTTCGGCGTTTAATTTCCGAAGCGGAAAAGAAGATAATTAAGAATATGGAGAACACGTATTTGCTCCCGAAATAGAAAATTTCTGAGAAAATTCTTGAAAGATGCCTTCATTAATTTGGATTCTATAATCTTCGTATTCTTAGTATTGTTTATATATGTATATATTACTTTTTTCATTTTTTATCAAGCAGTAATCGTCATTTAATATAAAAGAAGTTACTTAAATTGATTATTTTTGCATGAATAAATGGGCGTTTGGTTTTAAATTGAATCATGGTGAACTTTTTTTTAGCATTTTGAGTTTGAAACATATGTTTATTAACCCTTTGCGGTCGTATGTCTACTCTTAGCCACCATTTAAGAAGGTGCATCACTTTGACATTTTATTTATTCCTTTTTTTGAAATTTTAATTGTTAAAAACATCTACAGAATGTTAAAATGATGCATATTTATTTTTCAAGGAAATTTAACTTAAAGCATTTGCATCTATTTACTTTTTGATGTAATAAACAGGTTCATGTAGTAGGTGAATGATTATTCATCGAATTACCTTTCCGACCTCAAAGGGTTAATGCAAAGATCTTTATTTGTCGCCTGATTTCCATTTTTTGCTCTTGAATACGGCGGCATTTAAATTTTTGAATACGACGGCATTTTAATGATTTGTTTTGGTTATTTTAGCTGTTTATACACTTCCGTAAGCTAACATTGATAAATATTCTTACTACCACACGACAATATAGGTATACCGCTTGGCCTATTGTAAGTGGTGGCGCTCAGACAATGAGCAGGGAACAGTAGAGACCAACAATGATATTTTTTTAATATGAAGACACTAACACAAAGATGACGAATACAAGATCACAAATGAGTACAGTCGAGACGAGGACATAGTAGCACACTACCACACACAGTAGCTCCCAAGTAGAAATTGACCACAACACACAAAGTGGTCGAACAGAGACAGGAAATGGAATCATCGAAGCTTCCCTTTCCGGTTTCTCCAAATGGCTGAAACTCTCCCTCGCTGTTGCAACCAAGTTACTACCCCATGTCTGCCTACTCCACATAAGATACAACGCTGCTTCTACACTAGACAACAGAGCTTAGCAACCAGCAGTTCAGCACTTGCTTCAGCTCCAGACAACGCTTGAAGTCCGCCTTTGCTTCGCTATCCTGTCGAAGGTTCATTACTTGTCTTCTAATCACACTCCGTTTCCGGTTCAATTCCCCCTCCAGACTAAACAGCCGGTCTTTTATAGCTCTCGAGAACCATTGCCAAATGGTCGCCAAGCTTTTTGCCAAGATCTGAGATCACTGACTTGGCACCCGCTCAGCACGTAACAAAGCTGATCGTAAAACTGCCTTTCTTACGATGACGCGGTTCGTACTGAGAAGCAAAGTTACAGGTTTGTAATAATATGTAGAGCAGAAAAGAAGAAAATTAATCGTTTGGTTTTCTAGTTAAATCCATAGAATGCTGATTTATGTTTGTAATTTAATTGTTGTTTGATAATATACCAAGTATATCTCAGTGCGTAGTTTTAGCATTGTGGTTAGAAATAAATGCAATTCATGTAATTCATTGCAAATTGAAATTCTGTCCAGCAATTTTTAGTCTAGAGATCTTACAATTAAATATCATGAGATAAAATCCTTTCTTGATTGCAGAAATTTTAATCTAGTAATTTAATCAACATTATATCCACTCTATTGAATTTGAAGAGAAGTGGTTTTAAAAGTTTATTTAGTCAGAAGATCACATGATTTTACCTTCAGCTCTGCTGTGCCTTTAGAAATTGAATAGCAATAATATGCAGCATATTTAGACCATTCTTAATTTATCCAGTATTATTCCTTTTCCTAGAAATAATCGGCACTTTTATGATTTTTTTAATTTTTTTTTCATTTCCTTTTCGTATCGTAATTAACTATAACAAATAATATTTAAAAAAAACAATTTTTTTAAATGAATTCCTACTTAGGATTTTAAAAAAATATATTCTAGCTACTTTTTATTAAATAATTGCAATTGTTGTTGTAGTTCTTGTGTTCCGCTTTGCAACGGAAGGAGGAGTGCTTCTGAGTGTATGGAACCATGAGCTCCCAAGGGCAGAAGTCTGAATTGTAGCTCATACACGTCACAAACCCTTTTTATAGGACGAACTTCATTCATGCAAATTCATTCATTCATCTCAGATCGTAATTTAGATCTGTAACAGATAACGATCATCTCTGACCCAGTAGCCCCAGTGGTACTACTCTCGACAAGGAGAAATTAGTGACTACGACAGATTTAATTTGCAACATACACACACACATGGAAAGTCTTCGGCTCGCGGGTTCCAACTCGCATCCAAATGAAGGCGAATCCAACGCTCTACCAACTAGGCTTCAATTTTCAACGCCAATCTAGGCAACGCAAAATGTGTAAATTTTTTCCACCAGTTGGGGAAGTTAAGTGGAGGGTGCTATATCTGGTTACATAAAGTTATAGTAAAATTCTACTGACTACAGCATATATACGACTTGATGATTTAACCACCTTTCACAAATGGTCAAATCATTTATTATTTTACAACCTTGCTTTTAAATATACATGAATTGAACATTATGCAACTGTAACATAATAATACTTCCACATCCCTAACAAGATACTTCCACAAAATCATTCAAATACTCCGCTAAAAAGACTTTGTTCTTAGAACCTATAAATGTGAATACTTGATTATATTCTTATAAGCCGGCTTCCTGGAACAGAGCTATCACGTATTCCGGGTGATCTGGCCGTCCCGGTTAGGGCATAGTTGTTCTTCTGTGTTTTATCTGTATGGCGATTGAAAATGCCCCCCCTTTAAAATGGAGTTGTGCAAACGAATGTGATGAGTGTGTAGCCAAAGTCGTACGCTTGGCCCAAGTTGGCAATACTCCAAACAAGAGACGCTTATTTCAGCTTAAATCCGCTGATGCATCATCCGGCTTGTACATGGCAAGTGCCATTAGTATCAACAACAACAACAGATTAATATAAAGATAATGTATGTTTGTTTTGTAATAAGAATTTATTTAAAGGTAACAAAAACTTAATAATTTTTCTCAAAAGTTTTATACTACCCCCCCCCACACACGCTTTTTCAATTCAAACATATAGTTTTTAAGTGATACCTATTTCAATGTAAGGCAATAATTCTTAAAACCTTAAAAAAAATTAACATCTTGTTACACAACTGCTTATAGAAACAAGTATTTTTCACTCATTTACAATTTGAAGACTTAGTAAAGTAATAGGATAGTCAGATTAGCCAGGATTTATTTTAATCAAGATTATATAAATTTAAATTTCGAAATAATTATTTTTAAAATTTCCTTACACGATTTAATTACATTTTCTCGTATTTTATATATTCTAATGTAAAATCTTGTATTTTATAAATTTTGTATAAATTTTCAAATTTTGTTTAGAAACAGTAAAATAGAATTAACGAAATGACAAAACTAATGTTTAAAAAATGATTTTAAATTGTTAGCATTATTCTTTTTAAACATTTTAAACTGGGGGTGAAAATTTATCCTTATTACTCAATAAACAGACTTTTAAGAATTATTTTAGCACTAAAAAATTTTGTAAAACAGAAATTCATTTATCATAATTTTTCACTTATCTTTATTGACATCCTCGCATTATTTCTAAGTATGTTCCAACTTAAATTCAATTATCTGTAATGAAATAAAAAGTGTAAAGATAATTAGAATATACAAGCAATCTCCCAAAACTATCAGAATCTGATAAGGAATTTCAAACATTTTTGATTCCTGCAACTTTATCGCAAGTCGCTTTTAGAATAAGAAAAATAAATCATTGACGAAGAAAGTGCCTATATCCAAGCTAAAATTTGAAAAGAAGAAACGGGAGATAAGCCTCTTGAAACATGATATCATTAATTTCAATTTTATTAATTTTTGCATTCCATTTTACACCATGATAACATCGAAAATATTTTTATTTTCGTTTTTTATATCAGAAAGTCTGCAAATATCCATTTGCAGGTTACATTCAGTTTGGTTTGATTTATCAAAAAAGGCAAATTTGAAAATTTATTTCAATCCATAAGATTATATTTCTAGATTTGAAACGAATTATTCGTTATACATCGTCTAAAGATATTAAAAATAAATAATTTTTCCTTCGCTTTTAATAATTGAAAGTTGTCAATGAGTTTTTAGATCTAAGACAAATACAAATTAAATAATTCATATAAAACTTGCATTTGGAAACCTGCTTGTTTAACAAGAATATTGATTGTATTTATTTTAAATTTAATTTCTTAAGTTAAAATAATGTTTCGAATTATGTGTTAATTTCCGACAGATATCAAAGTCTTGCTAATTTAATTACTTTGCATCTATTCTGTTCTTGTGTATAAATTCTTCTAATCCAGTCAGGTCCCCTAACATTGGCTGCATATATCATGTTCCTCCCTCATTAGCAAACTGTTTAGCATCCCAGTACATAATTCTATTATGACTAAAAGAAAGAGTTTAAAACTATTCTTCCTTACCATTTTTTCACAATTTTCCTCATTTAAGCCCCTGTTCACCAAGTAAATGTTCAATTCTTTTTTTAAAGATAAAAATCATGATTAGGTGGAAAATCATCATCTTCCTTCTATTTATGTTCTAGCTTCATGCCTTTCATCTAGGGAACAGTGGCGAGTTAGCTCTATAATAATGGCGATTAACAGTATAAGAGAAAATAATCCATAACCATCTTCCTTCCATTTATGCACATTCCTTATGACTTTACCTATTTTAGCCATGCTCACTGACATTCAGGCCTTTGTTCACGAAGATTGTAACTATCCCTCCCTCCAAATAACTTCAGGCTTGGCTGGAATTTAGAATTTATAACCAGTTCATTCTTATTCATATCCCACATCCCTGCCGTCATTCACAAGAACACTGATATATATCTCCCACGCCTTCACACTCATATACATTTTCCATGCCTTCGTACACTTTAAGGTGCTCATTGTCGTTCCTACCTTCGTAAACTATAGCCAGGCTCATTGATAGTCATGCCTTCGTGCACTTTATTCAGGATCATTGATAGTCATGATCCTGAACTTTATCACTTTATCAAGGCTCATTGATAGTTATGCATTTATATATTTTAAACAGGTTCACTGATAGTCATGCCTTCACACACTTTATCCAGGCTCAGTGATAGTCGTGCCTTCGCACACTCTATCCAGGCTCACTGATAGTCGTGCCTTCGCACACTCTATCCAGGCTCACTGATAGTCGTGCCTTCGCACACTCTATCCAGGCTCACTGATAGTCTTGCCTTCATACATTTTAGCCAGACTCGTTGATAGTCATGCCTTCATACACTTTATTCAGACTCATTAATAGCCATGCCTTCGTACACTTTATTCAGGCTCATTGATAGCCATGCCTTCGTACACTTTATCCAGACTTAATGATAGTCATGCCTTCTTACACTTTATCCAGACTTAATGATTGTAATGCCTTCATACACTTTATCCAGACACATTGATAGTCATGCCTTGGTGCGATTTATCCAGGATCATTGATAGCCATGCCTTCGTACAGTTTAGCCAGATTTAATGATAGTCATGCCATCGTACACTTTAGCCAGACTCATTGATATTCATGCCTTCGTACACTTTATCCAGACCATTGATAGTCATGCCTTCGTACACTTTATCCAAGCTCATTGATAGTCGTGCCTTCGTACACTTTATCCAGGCTCGTTGATAGTCATGCATTCGTACACTTTATCCAAGCTCATTGATAGTCGTGCCTTCGTACACTTTATCCAGGTTCATTGATAGTCATGCCTTCTTACACTTTAGCCAGACTCATTGATAGTCATGCCTTCGTTAATCAAAAAATTAGTGAACTCCTCCCCCTCACTCAATAAACCCCCGCAAGGAGCATGGCTGGACCAAAGAACTCATAAGAACACTGGTGTGCATTTTCGATGTCTTCGCTCAATTTAGCCATGCCCAATACATTTCATGCCTTCGACCTCATATAAATTCCTCATACCTTCATCAACTTTAAGACACTCATTTTCATTGATGCTTTTACTCACGAGGTCATTAGTCAATCATCCCAAAAAGTAATGGTAAAGAGTATGGTTGGAGCTAAAAAACTCATACCAGTTATCTTTTGTTCATGTAACTCAATCTTACTTTCGCTCACAAAAACAAAAGCGAGTTTTATCAATAATAATGATAAAGATCAATGCCTAGGTGAAGCAAAAGTGTACTGACATCCTTCACAAGAACAAAGGTGATATCACCTGTTCTTCCCTTTTTAAACTACATAAAATAAAACTTACCCGACAGAGGTCTGTAAATGCAGTTTTAATATAATTTTCAATTGAATACACACTAATTAAGTGTTATCGGCATTATTTAACAGTGACATGATTAAAAAAGCACCATGCTTGTAAAAAAAGACATTTTTTTTCATGAACTTCTTCTTAGTAGACATTTTTTTATTCGGAATTCCTCTGAAGCAGGCAACTTATTAATTAAGTAATGAATTTCTTAAAGAGCAGAAAAAAATTATCCTCTTTAAACACTACATCACGGAACTATCACAGCATTTAATTACTTTTTTAATGAATCTCGACGATTTTCTTTTCTTTCTTGCCAATTTTCTTACACAACTTCAAGAATTTTTATCCAGCCACTCATTTGGTTACAAGAATCTCCTGTTGTAAGCAAAGAAACGTTTTATTCCATATTTTGTTTTATTTCACCTTAAACGGAAAAGCAAAATAATTATAATAATGGATGCACTTTTATTAGTTCTAGGTTCGGATTCTGCCTCGCTCTGAAAAATTTCTGGGTAAATGCAAAAATCTGTAATGGCCTAAAAAGCTTACGTTAATATCATAGAACACAAGGCAATTGCATGAAATACTCTCTATTTTATGTTCCAGCTATTTTTTTAGCATTTGATCTCCCTAAAGAAAAGAAAGATAATTAAGAATATGGAGATTAAATATTTGAACCAGAAAAAGGTTTATCCCAAAAAAATCTTTGAAAACATTTCTTTATTCATTGGAATTTTATGAATTTTCTTTAGATATCTAAAGAGTTTGAACGTTTATTTATTATTATTATTTTAGTCACCTTTAATTTAATTATCAAATGGCTCTCAATACATAACATAAATTGAATCGAATGCTGCTATTTATTTTTTATGCACTCAGAAATTCGATTACTTTTAATTAAAAAAACGATTACTTTTAATTTTAAAATTTCAAATTAATTTATAGCTTTCTCTTCAAATGGAGATACAAAATTGCACTATTGACTGTCATAAAAGAATTTGTACTTTCAAATTTCCCCATTATTTTTTATAGAATAATTTATTCGTATGATATTCATGCATAATTTTTTTATTGATCGCATTTATAAATTAGAATCACGTTTTATAAGTATCATTCCAAATTTTATCAATGCAAAAGAAATATGAAATTAAAAGAAAATCTTGTATTGCTGACTTTTTTGGTTTCAATCAATACAGAATTCCAATTTAAAAGTATGTAAATTATTATTCCCTTCTCGTTACTACACTCTCATTATTGCCTAATCAATTGCAGTAATCTAAAAAATCTATGCCTTCATGATATTTATCAATTAGTTTTTTCTGATAGCCTGTCTACCATATGTTCATTTCTAAAATTCTTTCTTATTCTAGCTTAGAAATTATGATCTTGTTTTATAAATATTCTTACCATCATGATCAATGCGAAAGAAATACAAAAAGATTATATCTCTCTATCTATCTGATCGATAGATAGATAGATCGACCGATAGATAGATAGATAATTTTTCAATTTTGAACAAACATAAAATTTCAGTTTGAACTGACTGGAAAGTGATATGTAAATAAGTGGAAAAGCTGTATGACAAAATAAAAAGCTTCAAAACCATTATTGATAATTTTCCAATTTAGAACCAATATAAAATTTCAGTTTGAACTCACTTGAAAATGATATGTAAGTAAGTGGAAAAGCTGTTTGACAAAATAAAAAGTTTCAAAAAATAAGCATTCTTTAAATAATTTCTGCCGCAATTTATACTCGTATTCTCTGTTCTTGCTATCTAAATTTTTATGTTTTATTGTAAATTTTCATCATTACTCGCACAATATTAGTTCTTTAATTTATAAATCAGCATAAAATCATTCAATTGTTTACGTATATCAAACTATGAATCATTTAGGATTATTTCAGTTTTTAATAATTTATTATTTTTTTTACAGAATAAAGAATAGTAAATATTAAAAAACTCGAACTCAGGATGTTGAAGAATATCCATGTCTTAGATGTCTCTAAGATCAAGAAATACATTTTTTGAAATTTTCTGCCTATCTGAGTGGAAAAGATAGCTCAAAAAGAATTAAGGGATTAATGGCAGTAATTTGATATTTGGTAATTATATCTAATATGTAGAATTCTATCAAACGTTTAGCAAAATCCGTTCTAGTCTGTCTAGCTGTTCGAATATAATTTAAATACAAAAAGAAAAATATAGATGAAAAAAAGATTAAAATGAAATCTGCTTTGCATATTTCAATGTATCATGCCAGAACATTTCTTGAACGGCCAGGCACCACGTGCTCGTGCAAGAGAAATGATATTTTTATTCATTTTAATCGTTTCATCGAATGAGTCACTTATACTTCAGAAATGTATAAACTGGTAATTCAAAAATGCAATGCCTTCAATATATCAAATTTTTTTTAGCACTTTGTGACTAAGTGTAGTTTTATGTAAAAATTTTGCTTCAATCGGTTTGAAAATATGCATCTAAAACACAAATTTGATTTGTGAACCTATTAACCACATGACAAAGATTAATCGCCAAAATCTCGCCATAAGTTCATGGTACATTCAAACAAAATGTTAAATCCCCATCAGAGGATAACACTTCCCAATTATTGCAACCATGCTAGATATTGTTTGCATTATCTTGTTTCTTTAATAGATATTATACGAGAAAGTTTTGAGGAGACCATTCTTGATGGTTAACTCGATCATTATAAACTCTTTCTTTCATCAGAACTTTCCCACCTTTTTAAATAAAGATAATTCCTGTAGATGCAAGAAACAATTTATTTCGCATTTTTCTTTCTTTACACGAAAAAAAAAAAAGAATTTTTATTGGTTTCTCGGGGACACCTTCTCGAAATATGTTCCCTGTGAAAATGTGAAATGCTTTAATGTCATCTAAATTTTATGTAGACTAGAAAAGAAAGGCAATTCCTTAAAACTCTTCCATTTATGTTACTTAGAGAAGCAGTCGTTTCTTAAGCGTTTAATTTCCGTTACGGAAACGAAACATAATTAAATATTTGGCGAGAATAAATTGAAGCCAAAGATAGAAAATTGCCAAGGAACCTGCTGAAACTTACCTCCATGATTTCCTTGTTTTTAATATGTTGAAGACATTTAAACAGTTTCTTCCTCGTGTCTTTGGCAATAAATTACTATCGATTATATATCATAATTAATTAAACTGGTTCGAATTTTTATCATGTCAGAACATGATATTGATTTCAGAATGAGGTTGGTGGCACCAACAAAAATCCCTTGGCGAAAAATAAGAATTTTATTATCTGCACGAGCATCTCCCAAATAAGTTTTTAATAACGCTCTGCCAATGCATTAACAAAAGCTTTGATTCAAAAAACAAGTTAATGACTACACCAAATAAAACTTAGAAAAGTGTCATTTTGAGAACGTGATTATATGAAATGAAAAAATATGAAATGTGATATTTTTTAAACAATAAATGCGAGACAGTTTTTTATGATCGTTTGCAATAGTAAAATTAATAAATCAATGAAACAATTAAAAAGAATACAAATATAATTTAACTTACACGAGCACGTGGTACTTGATCGTTCAAGAAATGATGTTCTGACATGACACATTGAAATATGCATAGAATATTTCATTTTCATCTTTTTTTTTTATCTTTTATGAAAACTCAATCAATTTCTTAAAAATTAACGACTGCTTTGTATACAAATTTCTGGCTCCAAGGCGAGTATTTCCATCTTTCAAAGTATGGCATTGGCAAAGATAGGTCTAAATCAACCGGTCTGTACTTTAAAGTTTCAACATACGCACACTTTCTTCTTTATTATTAGCTGAGATTTTCAGTGAGATATGTCTAGTAATTATTATTAAAAGTTTTCTATTAAAAACTGCTTTTAAAGAGTTTAGTTTCTAGAATTCGCTTTTCTATGTACGCGGTTGTTGCTTTTCCTCGAATTACATTTGCTAACCCACCATTTTAATTGTTTTGGAAAATGATATAATTAACATTAAAATAAATTTCGTTTTATTGTTATATGGCATTATATTGTTAAATATAGCATTTCAATTTTGTACTAGTAGAAACTTTTAATTGGTTCTGTTTTAAGGATTTTTTTTCGCTGTTTAACAAACTGTCGGGAACTGATTATTTTAAGGTATTCAAATTAGTTGATACAAATTAAGTATTCACAAAGCACAAATATATACATTTAAAAGAAATAAGTATTTAAAACAAAGATTAAAATGAAATCTGCTATGCATATTTCAATGTATCATGTCAGAACATCATTTCTTGAACGACCAAGCACCACGTGCTCGTGCAAGTTAAATGATATTTTTATTCATTTTAATCGTTTCGTCGAATGAGTCACTTTAGTAATTCAAATGATCCAAAAAACTCTGTCTTACATTTACTGTTTTAAAAAAATATCACATTTCGTATTTCATATAATCACTTGCACAAAATGACATTTTTCTAGGTTTTATTAGCTGTAGTCCTTAACTTATTTTTTAAAAATCAGAGCTTTTGTAAATGCAATGGCAACGCGTTATTAAAAGCTGATATTTTGAGGTGCTCTTGCATATAATAACATTTTTATTTTTCGCTTACGGATTAAAATGTTTATTTTACAGATTTTTGGTGACGCTAGAAAACCTTATTCCGAAAACAATATCATGTTCTGACATGATAATAATTTTAACAATAATATAATTTGTAAGTACAAGAACAAATGCGATTTCCAGCAACAAGTGGCAACATGAAATAACTCACCAAATCTCACCAAATACTATTTTAGATAGCCACACAAATTGGTGACAAACGCGCTTTATTGTTTCAATAAACTTTATCAGGACTCCTATATTTAGAAAAACATTAACGAAATTTAAACTTTTGTGACCCTAAACTTATTCTTGAATCGTGGCTACTAACTAAATTCTCGATAATTTTGATACTTCTTCATCGGCACAGTCTTAGTCAAACTTTTTTTGTAACGGACTCTATAAGGTGACGCTGTTTTTTGTTAACAGGGCAAAATCATATTTTGTAGCTAGAGACAGCTTAATTACCTTTAATTAGTTGAACTGTAATAATTTGTTTATTAAATCTTCTTTTCTTCCTAATGTTATTTTTGAAATTATCTGTGGTCTTTTTCAAAATTTGAAAAGCATAATAAGTTATAAAACAATAATATAACGCTAACATTATTGTTTAAGTCTTTAAAATAGGAAAAAATGTAAAAGAAAATCTTTAAAAAAAACTATCCTTGATTTATCTCGAATAATTATAAATTTAAAGTGGTAGTCATTTTAAAAGAAACATTTATAGATTTAATTATTATTTGTAAAGCCCGATAACAGGTAACAAAACATTATCTTAAGCTAATATACTTTCGCTTCCTAGAGAAATTCGTTACTGGCCAAAATGCTAGTTAAGATAATGTCGAAAGTTTTTAATTTATCCTTAATCATTAAAAACTTCAATAAAAAATCAAAAAATAGATCAAAATTTCATTGCAACAAGGAAAAAAAATGAAAAAAAAAAATTGAAATCTGCTATCTCAAATTTCATGTTATTATGTGAGAATATATTATTTTAAGATACTGTTTGTCTTATTTATTTTTAGTCATTAACCAATTTAAACAAATTTGAAACTAACTTACGAATACCAGAATATGCATATGTCGATATATTGAAAGTTTGTTGCAAGGCGGACATTCGTAACAAGATGTAACTTTTTATTGGTGATAAACCGCCAAATGTGACAACCATCTTCACCATTTCCTAATAACCATAAATGCGGAAAATTGATGCCTCAAAAAGAATAAATTGCCTTTTTTTGCCCGTTCATATTTGATTCAAAAACTTCAAACCAATATTACATCATGTCCTGACATGATAAAAAAAGAATAATTTTTTTCAAAGTAAATCCTTCGCAAATATAATATCTTATAAAAGCGAATAAACTATCGATTATATAAATCTATGACACTTTTCAATAAACTATTATAAAAGCGAACAAATCATTGTTGCAAGATTTTTTTACATTTTCTTTAGTTGCCAAGCTAAGCTTTGTTCTATAAAAAGCTATTTAGGGTTACAACAAACTAAACAATAATAAAGCATGAATTTATTTTTCCAATAAAGTTTTATAATGTATTCAAGTATGCCACAAAATAAATTCTCGGGCTCTATTTAACATTTAATCATTATGAAGTGTTATATTTGATGATTGTTCCTCAATTTCTTCAAATATTAATAATTATATTTGATAAGAAATACTTTCATAATTTCATTATTAAACGATATATATGATAAGTGATAACGCTATTACAAAAATAATTTTTAGATAGTAAAATTTGTCTAAGAAAAATTATTTACGGCTTAATAAAATAAAAATTATCTAAAAATGATTTATTGCTTTAAAAAATTGTTATCTAAAACAAGTCTTTTTATATAATTGCTGTAAAAAACAAATTAAACCATATTAAAACTTGAGTTCCATTTTTGTCATAAAGTTTTACAATATGTTACAAAATGTCACAAAATCAATAATCGTGTACTATTAAATGTTGATTGATTGTTGTTGTTGTTTCTTGTGGCGCTTGCCATGGACAAGCTCTCTGAGGTAGTCAGCGATTTCAGCCTAATCAGCGTCTCTTGTTTGTAGTGGCGCCAACTAGGGCCAAAGCTACGACTTTTGCTCCTACTCATCACATTTGTTTGCACAGTCTCTTTTTACAGAAGGTGGGGACAAAATCACACACCTTACAGATAGAACACAGAAAAACAACCATGCCCGAACCCGGGATGATCAGACCACGCGAAAGCCGCGCTACCTCTGTGCTAGGACGCTGACTTATGAGAATATAGTATTCAAGAAAAAATTACGTTCACATTTATGACTCTAATTTCAAAGTCTTCTCTGTGGAGTATTTTGAATGATTTTTTGCATCATACAATTTAAAGTTGTTAAGAGAAAGTATTATTACATTACAGTTGCATATTGTTCAGTTCATACGTATTGAAAAGCAGATTGCAAAATAATAATAATAATAATAATAAATGCTTTGGCCATTTGTAAAAGTTGGGATGATCAGATGACGCGAAAGACACTACTCCTTTGCCAGTACACAGGTGCGTTGATTCACTATTAATAAATATATTTGATAAAAAAAAACTGTTTTTATGGTTTTATTATGTTTTTATGTTTGATATGCAATAACGCTTTTATCAAAACGAATTTTCGAAGAACTTTATTTATCTAAGAGTTTTACTACCGTATCAAATTTCAGATTATCTAAAAAAAATTACTATTTGATAAAAAATTTTTAAATTAAAATAAGTATTTTTTATAATTAAAATTTTAAAAACAAATTTTGAATTGTTCTTGAATTACTATTAAAAAATTTATTTTCAACTGAGATCGGATTATATAAAAAAATTTAATATATATAAAATTTTAATATACAAAAATATGTTAATATATAAAAAAATTTTAATATACAAAAATAATTTAATATATGTAAAATTTTAATATACAAAAAATTTTAATATATATAAAATTTTAATATTACAAATTTTAATATAAATAAACTTTTAACATATATAAAATTTAAATATACAGAAAATGTTAATATTAAAAATTTTAAAATAAAAACAAATTGTAATATACAAAAAAAAACATAATAATACATTGAGAAAAAAAAATCTAAACAGATTTCAATTCAGAAAAACCGAAATTCAAAAATATTTCTAAAAATTACATAAATATATTTCAGTATAGAGCCCAAGATCATTCTCCACAGATTGCCAATGCGAAAAATACTTTACCAAAGAAACCAATTTGCTTACTCCCGGAGATATCTACTTGATGAACAATATCGTGTGTTTGGGCACTGTACTCATATTTTTTAGGCAACCCGTCCGTGTATCACGTACAGGGAAAATGAGAAGGCATCAGGAAAGATAGCTCCCCAGACAGTTTTTTTTTTTTTTTTTGGTTTTTGGTTTTTGGCTCGGAAAAACTATTTTCTGGTTTATGATTCAACCAGAATGGAACTGTTTTATCCCCTGTTTTTGTTCTAGAAGTACTGTTCACTCTGAAATAGTGTTTGGAGTTTTCCTTTACAGGAATTTATTTTCGTGGTGATAAGAGTGAAAAATAATAAGGTGATTTTGTTAAAATTGTTTTCATAAAACTTTTTAAATATGTATTTTTTAATACATATGTGTGAAATTGTAAATATGTAAAGATATTGTAACTTTAAAGTAACTAAAAATATTTTTTCTTAGAATTTCAATATTTCCTTTTTGATTTAAAGAAAATAGTTATTTCATATATAGTTCAGACCTATACATTTTCATTCTTCAATAACTTCTTTTCTTTTATTTTCTTGTTATATCGTGTGTTATATCAAGTCAATAGACCAATACTATATTTTTGAGCCTTTCCTATAATACATTAGTTTATTGCATGATTTAAAAATTCTTCATTTATAAATTATATATTTAATAGAAAACGTAAAAGTTTGATGTAAAAACTATTCAGTATTCGATACAGAACAGTTTTAAATCCTAGATTGATCAAATATGGCCTATAGACTTTTCTTTGATGAACGTACAGACATATTTTCTCAAAACCATAATTTGAATTATAATTATTTAAAATAAACCAAAAATTTAATGTTTTTTTAAGTTGTAATTTTTTTAAAAAAATTATATCGGTATTAAAAATTACTTTTCAAAATTATAGCAATTAATCGCAATTTCAAATTTAATTTTAGTGTATTTGGAAATATCCTAATAAGATTTCTTCAATAGTGCTTTTTACTACTGCAATATAATTCAAAAACCTAAAATTATTTAACCAAATGCTTTTTTCATGCACGTTTCTTGATGTGACAAAATAAAGTTACTTTTTTGAGAATTAGCATTAATTATTCAAGATAACTATTACTTTCACTTTAATTAACATAAGCTCTTGAAACCATTTTTCTTTCTATAAATTGCGCGATGTAAAAATTGTTAGACAAAAACAGAAGCAATTGATGAAAGCAAACCATACGACAAAATAGATAAAAAATAATTCATAAAATATTTAGTAAGATACGATATTTTGCACCACAGATTCGATCTTTTTCTATGCTTAATTAAACTCATTAAAACACGTAACAGACATTCAGGCTTTAAAATATGCATGAATGCCAATAAAATGCAATACCAATAAATTCTACTTTATCTAAATGCATATCGTTCCTAAATAGAATGGAATTTATTTAAATAATTTATTTGAACTATAGTATTTTGCTTTAGATAATTTCTAATTTTTTCTTTCACTAAAATGTGTTTCTTCTAATTAGTTTCTTTAATTACAATTTCGAATGAATATAACAAATCCCAATATAAACGCTAAAATGTGTAAAAACCAATTATTTTTTTAATCAAAATTATTTTAATAGTTACCTAGCTATATATCAGCAGTTATTTGTGTTACAAAAAGCATTTTCTTATTTGTGAGTCGTTAAATAACCAGCTGTATTCTCTTTATAATAAAATAAATAATAGCTTTATAAAAATTTAGTATAAAGAGCACACTATCAAAAAAATATTAGTGCCGATTTTTAGAAAAGCCTTGAAAATTATCAATAAATTTATTGATTGATATTTTTTTTAAAAAAATTTATCAATGAATAAATAATAAATTATTTCAATTAATAAAAATTTGATTTCATTAAAATTTATTTTTTATAAATTCGCCTGGGTTTCTTTGTAATAATTTTTAGAATGACTACCAAAATATTTTAAAAACATATTTTAACACTTTCAATTACACCCATTATCATAAAAAGAAAATAATCCTGTAAATTTTAATGATCTATATAAAACAAACGATATTTAAGAAAAGTGAATAATCTTTCTAATGAAACTTTATTTTTGAAACAAAATATTTTTCTTCGACTCTGAATTATTCAATTTTATCTCTTAATATTATCGAGATTTACTATACAAATTTATTTCACATTTTATTCACAAAATGTGGTGATATATTTGAAAAATAATGAAAGAATTTACCTAAATTAGTACTTAAAAAATAAATTCAAAGGCACTAAGGTACATAATTCTATTAATATTTTAACATCATGGATCTATCGATAAAAATAACATTATAATAATTCCATGTAGAAAACGATTTTTTTAATTTCAACCATTGAAATACTTTAATTTTCACTATATATTTGAAAAAAAATCATTTGGAATAATTTTTCTCAATCCAAATAGCACATTTTGCTTTAATAATCGCAGTAAAGATAATAAATTAAATTAGTATGGAATAAGGATAAAAGGAATCTTGTATCTATATTACTTGGTATAATTTATTTTAAATATGACTATGTAAAGCACATTTCATACGGAGAATAAAAATCTACCCATTCGTTTTAAATTACATTGAAAATATTTGAATAAGCGATTATTGTTTTCTTTAATTAGTTTCCTTAACAACGTTTTAAATTCGAAATTCAATAATTAATATTAGGAATTATATTTGGTATTTATGCGCTCCATGAAATTAGAAATAATAAAAATAGCATATTATTGTATTATTTTACTAGCGTAAAGAGACGTTTGTATTTCGTGAAATGTTCAGAGAATAATCAATTATTTAAAAGCTTTGCTATTATTCATCACATTATTATTTATAGTTATAATTAGATTTGTTTTTTAAATTTTGATAAATGGGAGAGATCAATAGATCTATTCTATTTCACAAAAGATATGCAGAGAAAATCTTTAGAAAAAATTAAATTTCTGAGCCAAAAATCAAATATTTCTATCCGATAACAATTTCTGCACAAATCCCAAAAGACTGTTCTAGTACGAACTAGCTTTTATTTATAAAGCAATTAACGGGAAATTGGCTTTTCGCTCAGTTATAAAATTGCTATTAAAAGACTTGTCGTTTTTCATTAATAAATTGTTAAATACTTTAGACAAATTTCCTGCAGATATGGATTTATTCTATAGATATATAATGATGTTATACAGAATTTTTTACTTTAATATTAATATCATAATATTTAATAAAAGGAAATTCTTTATCAACGTTCTAAAAAAATTGAGAATCTGTAATGCAGTTTTTAATGACTCTACGAACGAATTTTTCTCCTTATTTTATCATAAAATGAAACTTCCTGAAAGCGTCTGTATATTGGAACCCCAAAAACTCAAGAAATAGTTAGTGGATATTCGAGATATTTAAACCATTTTGTAGAGCATCTATTAGGAAAGGTTTTAATGCATTAAAAATCATATCCAAATTTAAAAAAAAGAATTTTATAATTGCGACTTTAATTTTTCTATGCATGCTCGAAAACTTCAAACTGCGCATGTGTAATGGCAAGAACTATAGTATGCATATGCGAAAACTTTCTTTGCTTATGTCTGCTCTTAAACAACCATTCAAATCTCATCTAGCCATAAAGAAAGAAATCTGACCTTCGCAGGAACACATTAAAAGCCAAAAGCTTCGTTTGTTAAGCGATAAAGAAAATGAAGAGGAAAGATAAGTTTGGTTTAGCGAATATCATAGAAATAATGTCCACACTTAGGGAAGTAGAGTCTATTGATGGGCGAAATAACAGTATTTCTCTAAATCACACTGAAACTGAGTTGCGGAGATAGAATGAATTTCCTGAGGAGCGAAATGAACGCTTGACTTTTGTATATGTATATATATGTTTACCTTTGAAATGTCTAAATATTTAGGAATGTGTACCATAAAAATTATTTTGTAACTAATTTTGATAATTTCTAAATATATGTCATATCGGGCTATCGGGTTAAAAATTTCTCTTCTTGGACCCTATGTAAAGGGCAACGCGGCGTGATTTCTGCTAGTAATTATAGTTACAAGCGGGTGATCACCCCGAAAACCCGCCAAAGATGGCGACGTGTAGCGAAGAGCTTCTCGCCAGCTTGGTTGGTTTGGGGAAAGGAATAGTCTAGTAGCCGCTGGATCGCGCGCGATGTTTTGAGAAGTTTCTCTTGTTTTGTGGCACGCGCTTCCTTGGCTATATAAGGGACGAGTAGCCGGAGTCAGCTAGTTTTTCTCCCTCTCGGAAGAGCTAGTTTTTTTCCCCTCTGTTTTTTTATAGTGCGTAAGGCAAGCATTTACGTTGTAAGTGACTGTTGACTGCTGGTTTGTGTTTATTTGAAATTTATACTCTATCAATTATCCTGTAAATAACTGTAAATAAATTTGTTTGTGCTGCCCTCAAGTAAAGTCTATTCAATCCGAACCCGCTACGCTAAAAATGTAACATTATTATATTATTCACATAAATGCAATTATCTGAGTAAAAGGGCAGATTTTATTTTAAGAATCTTCTGACAAATATAAAAAAATGTTACCCTCCCTTTTGTAGGTTCGTTAATATCCATACTGGATTTCTTCGTCAACAAATCGATGAATTATCATATAGCTGCTGAATCTATTTAACTGCACATGATACATCACTCTTGAATGGAAAAACATAAGGTCCACGGATGACACACGTAATTTTAACTTATCATTGTTTATTGTTACTCCTTATTAAACCCCCAACTGCCTATTCTGCGATTATCTCGTATTTGAAAGCAGTCTATTTTCTACTGTATCACGCGTTTTTCATAGTTTAGAGTGTTTATTTTTACGATTACTGATTTTTATTATCATGCCAGAACATGTTATTGTTTCGGGGATCAGGTTTTAGGCGTCAACAAAAAACCGAAGGTGAAATATAAAAATTTTATTATCAACACAACTATCTAAAAAAAGAGATTTTAATAACGCATTACCATTGCATTTACAAAAGCTCTGATTTAAAAAAATAAGTTTGTGACTGCAGTCAATAAGACCTAGAAAAATGTCATTTTGGGCACTTGATTGTGGGAAATGAAATAAATAGGATATGGGATATTGTTTTAAACTATAAAAGCGATACAAAGTTTTTTTATGATCATTTGCAATATTAAAGTGACTCGTTCGATGAAACGATTAAAATGAATAAAAATATAATTTAACTCGCACGAGCAGGTGGTGCTTGGCCGTTCAAGAAATGATGTTCCGACATGATACATTGAAATATTCACAGAAGATTTCATTTTAATCTTTTTTTTATATCATTATCGTGTAATATGTAGTATCAGTTCACTTTGCTTGAAAAATTTTTTTAAACTTATTTGCAAACATCGCATTAAAAGAGTGATTTTAAAATATTACGTTATGAGAGGACTAAAAAGAATATGTTAAAATTAATTCGATATTATCATGTAGTTTTCAACTCTTAAAGACATTCAGCACTGCAAAAGTGACATTAGAAATTAAGTGAGATATCGATATTTCAACTGAACTACCCTTATACAATAAGGAAGATGTTCACTTGTTTTGTTTGGTAAACCAAATAGCTTGAACCCCCCCCCCCCCCTCAAAAAAAATACTATATATTTTGTTATACATTTTTGAAACTTTCATAGTAACTCAAACCAACTAAAAAATAAATATTTAAAGTTTTCAACTTTTTTTGAGTGAAAATTCTACTTGTAAGCTCAACATGTCCAGTGACAGATAACGAAGATTGAATCTATATTTAGAGGCAAAACACAAGTAACAAAACAGATATGAAACTTTTATAAAATAATACTTGCAGAAATTAATTAATAGCAAATAATATATTTTTATTAAACAATCGAAAAACCACTATGCAGGTAAAAATAAACTCGCTAGAAACAACATTTGTAAAGAATTCACTCGACTATTATCTCTTTTTATTTGTCTGACCCTTGTCAATCCACCTTCATTTGTATAGTTATAACAAAAGCGGTAGGGAGATTGAATTTTAAAAAGGAATCGGAAACTAATAGAGATATTGCTAAGATTCTAGAATATTCAGGATATTTAATTTTTGTCTCCAAATTCATCACTGAGTTGTGCGAAAGATACAAGATTGGGAGTCAATGAAACGACATCCTTTCAGTTTCCGTCACAGTTATCAATAATGCTTTATTTCCCTAGTAGCACACAAATATTGTACAATATTGAACAATATTTGAAATATCGTTTAATATTGTAGAATATTGTTTAATATCATATAATATCGCGCAATATTATACAATAAATATTTTACAACAGGATGTGCTACATGGGTTCTTACTAGCAGAAATTAAAAGAGAAATAATAGTATACTCATAATATGAATTATTCCCATACAAAGTAATATTATTTATGTGTTTATCTGTTTGTGTGCCTGGCTCAATACATAATCATTTTTATTTTGTTTGTTTTTTTTTTTACTTTGTAGGATATTAATTTTCGCCTTTATTCAAGTGTTTCATTAATTAAAGGAATAATTTCTTTTATTTTTATATTTCAATTTACTGAAAGTTTTATTACAGAATTATTTATACCGTAGTATTTTAACAGAAATAACGAAAAATTTTAGCAACGTTTTACTTGTTTTTTTGTGTCTGGAGCAATGTCTCTTTATTATTTTACTTTTTATACTTTGTAAGATTCTTATTTTATTCTTTTCTCAAGTGTTTCATTAATCAACACCATACATTCTCATATTTTTTTATAATATAATTTCAAGCAAACATTTTATTTTATTTGAATTTCATTTGTACCACGATATGTTAAAAAATATAACAGTTTATTTTATATTTCCCCAAATATTTTTTTCCCGTAAATCAGATTTATTTCATACGCATACTACTTTTTATTTATTTATTTATTTTTAGTTCCTCGCTTATTTATATTTTTTTATCTACTTTTTCATTTGCTTTTTATATTTTCCATGCATTATGCTAATAAGCTAATTTTTATTTATAGCTATTGTGTTTGCTGCGATGCGTTTTTTTTTTCAATTTTCATTCAGTTTTTGCATAATGTTTTGACAATATTTTTATGTGAACATTTTTATCTTTAAAATGTAGCAAAATTTTTTAATACTTTATTTTGTTATATTATTTTTTTTTCTATTTATGTTTAATATTTTTAAATACAAACCTTTATTTATGCCAAGATGAACATAAATTAAACTCTCCCTTTATGTAAACTGTAATGTACTGTTAAGATCTAAATCTTATAATAAAAGAACATTATATGCAATTAACAAAATACAAAAATTTAAAAACATGAATTTTAGCACTATAGATAAATACGAAGAAAAATATTTGCTGTTAATTCCAGAATTTCGGAATATTAATGCATTAAAAACTGAGAAACTGGAACTTTTTATTTATATTAATAAAATTACATTATAATTTAAAGAAGTTATGCAGCCTTCGAAGCAAACATATTAGTGATCTTTCTATTCCCAATAGAAAACAGTACTGATTTATAAAGATAATGGTAAAGAGGCTGATACATGGCACAATCTAGTACTTGACCCTTCTTATCCTGTGGTGAAAGCCTTATATCATCAACCGGACACATCTTCTCACTTTTTTAGTGTCTATGTTGCTCATAAAAACGCCTAATGTTGCCTAAAAAGCCTAGCTAATCTAATCATTCATCCACAATGGTGACTAGCGGCCTTGATTAAGCAATATTCGTACAGCTGTTGTGGCGTCCTCTATGGGCAGCAAAAGTCGTTAGGTGCATTAGAAACAACGGCTAATATTCCACCAGCAACTCGCACATACTCGCCAACGTTTGGCGCTAATATTTCGTTCGTATCACCCCTGATTCACTGATGGGAGAGTCGTTGGAAGACTCATAAGCCACATAACATCCACCGGGCATAAGTATCCTTTTTGTCTAGTGTCTATGTTACTTATAACAAAGCTTAATGTTGCGAATTAGGTCCTAGGGTAATCTAAGCATTCATCCACAATGGTGACCAGCGGCCTTGAACGATCAACCTAAATACAGCTGTTGTGGCCCCCTCTAAGGGCAGAAAAGGTCGTTATGTTCATCAGAAACAACAGTCAATATCATCAACAACAACTCACACACCAAAGAATGGCCTTGGCGATAAAGAACATTGTGCATTTTTAAACCGAGGTAATTCCATATGTTAGGCAAATTAAGCTTTAGGTCTTCTAAATCTAATGACACAGAAAATCTGATATCAGGTCATTTTTCGAGTACTTTCCAAAAATTCTTTATAAACTTTAGATTTATATTAAGCAATCACCAGAGTTCATTTCCAGGTTTATGCTCAAAGAAGGACTATTGAATAATTTTGGCATAGTGAATAATAGAATTATGATCTTTAAAAGATCCGTCGCATCCTGTCATAAAAAATACAAGGCTAAAACTTGAACTTGATCGTTCATGGAATTACCGGAAAATATTTTATGTTTAAGAAACTAAAGGAAGATAGTAAGAAATCAGTTGAATATATAGTATGTTCATAAATACATCAGAAATCGACAAGCATGCATGTTTTTCAAGAATTAACTTGACTCTGTTCTAGTTTCTGCTTCAATTGGGTCGGAATTTCCTAAAAGTTCCATGGTTTCTTAAGGCTACTACCTTCATATAGTCGAGTAGAATCCCATAATCCTTTGTACAAAAAATTACTCAGTTGTAGGATACAATTATGGGTTAATAAATAAATATAGAAAAAATATAATGTGAGCAATACATAAGAAATATTTATCAAAGCAATATATATGCAATATATATTCAAATATAATATTACGAAAGCATATTTGAGCAATGCATATGTTGAATATAAAATGAATTCCCACCAAATATTGAGATTTCAGATATGATATTTGAGGTCATCTGAATATTTTTTTGTTTTATATTTCTTATATATTTATAAGTTTGTATTTTACTTTTGTATTCTTTTTTAAATTTTTGCTTGATTGTAAATATTCATTTTGTACATTTTCTTTTTGTTAAAATATTATTCAGTTAATTTTTCAATTTAGAAATACGATTAAATAGTTTTATTTTATATCTGGATTTTTGTAAATAATTTTCTTTAACTGTTTAATATATTTATCATATTACGTGTCTAAATTTATATTTTTGAATACTGCATTATTTTAAGTGCTTAGTTGAAACATGCGATTTGTGACGGCACATTGCGCAAAATATATGCTTTATACTTTATATAGTTTATGAAACATTATAGGGCATATACAGTTTTTTTGAGATATGATGTTTTATGTTTCGTTATGTTAAATGATATACTGAAAGATCTATATATGCTTTTTCATTATATTTTATTCTATTTGTTACATTTTTGCGTATAAATATTTAGGAAATCAAAAGATATATATATATATATATATATATATATAATTGAATTGTTTATTTTACGTTCAAGATGTTTTATGACAAATCACTTATATGTTTATCATGTATTCGTTCTATTTATATATATTATAACACTTTCTGTGTTTTATATTTATAAAGGGACATATTCAGTATATGTTTTATAAATTTCTTCTAGTAGCTTTGATGCATCACAAAATTTTATTAATAGATAAATTGGTTATAGATAATAGATTTCATTAATTAATGCAATGTATCTTTAAGTTATGTAAAAATGAGTCATTAAAGCTTCAGTTTACAATAGTAGCAGAAAAGATTTATTGTAATCCATCTTATACAAATATGTTTTTTAAAATAATACAAATATATTTTCAAATGCAGGAAAAAATTTTACTTTAAGTTAAATGATTTGGCTTTTATTAATCAATTTATAATATTTTTTTTATGAATACACAGTGTTGAATACCTCGTCTCGTTTTCAGGATAATAAAATTTGATAATTTATTTTGTTGGCTTTAAAAGAAGAGAGTTTATGGGCTTTTTTTCTTTATTTAAAAGTCTGATCTTTTTTTATAACTGCGTTCGAACTCAAGTATAATTAATCACCTCAAAAGTTGTCAAAACAAATTCCGCTTTGACACGTCATGAACTTTTCTTCTGAAACATCAAAGTTCATGCTTTTAAGCTGATAAAAAAGGAACACCTTTTTTATGTATACGTAAGATTCGAAGTAAAGTAGCTGTTGCTTTAAAAATATATATTTTCTTTCAATGCGTCTCTAGAATTCGTAGAAGCTTTTTTCGATGTTATATTTGTCATAGATGGTAAAAAAAGAGGAAAAAAACAAGAATTAGAAAAAAAGGTTTTTTTAAAAATATTAATAAAAAGTATTTATTTTCTAGTACATTTCTTTAATAAAATTTTAGTTCTCTGTAATAGAGAAGGATATGGTACTAACCTTTATTGGTATATATAGATAAAAATGTGACCATTACTTTTATTTAGTGTTGGATTTACTGGGGTTTTCTTTTATGTCAGAACATGATGTTGTTTTGGGGATGAGGGTTTTGGCGTCAACAAAAATGCGTTGGCACTAAGTTGAAAATTTTCTTTCTGCACGAGCATCTAAAAAAATCACCTTTTACCAACGTGTTGCCATTGCATTTACAAAAGTTCTGATTAAAAAATACCAGTTAATGACTATGTTATAGGCTATGCTTTAAAATGAGGAACCAGGTTTCTTAAAATATAGACCTATTTATCAGTTATATAAAAGCATAACTCGTTTCTTCGAATAATAAAAACAAGAGCACAATCCTACATGAAAAAATACTCTGTTGGTGCATGTATTTAGTAGTGCACTCGCTCCTCGCGAAGTCAGCATCAACACCAACGCAAAAATACATACAGCTTTTATTTGTCTTTGACATACCTCTAGTGTTGCCAACAAAAATATCTAAAGCATGGTTAGTATCGTACAAAATAACATATGCTTTAATAAAAATGGTTTGATTTATCACCGACTTGTATAATGGTAGAAAAAATGACGGAACATTTTGATCGCAAACGAATTTTAAACATTCATATTTAACACATTCATTCAACGGTTTCTCGTTTGATTATTGGATTTTTCCAATTATTCTATAAAATCATACAGGATCTAAATTATTTGTTTTTCTCATTAATATCAACGCTTTGAATATTTTTAACGATAAAAGTATATGGCTAGGAAACCCCAGGGGAGTGATTCTTACTAATGAACAAACTTTGTAGCGTATATTTTATTTCCTATTTAATTTTTGCTATTTTAGATCTAATTACTTTTCTGGTATTCGTTAAGACAGTGTAAATAAAGAAGATAAAAATGAGTAACAGCACAATTATTTCTGGTGTTACTGATGGGAATGTTTCTTTATAGCCATCTCTTACTTGGATATGTTTTGAATCTTCTTGTTACAAAGAATATATAATAAAAGAAAAAAAATATCGGAATAACGTAATTTCGGAAATGTCTGAAATTCATTCTAGTTCAAAAAAAATCTGATTTATTTCAACATAAATAAAGATTAAAATGAAACCTACTCTGCATATTTCAATGCATCATGACAGAACATCATTTTCTGAAAGGCGAAGCACCACGTGCTCGTGCGAGTAATATTTTCATTCATTCTAATTGTTTCATTGAATGAGTAACTTTAGTATAGTGAAACGATCAAAAAAACTTTTATCTCGCATTTATTGTTCAAAAAATATCCTATTCCCTATTTATTTCCTTTCATATTATCACATGCTCAAAATGACATTTTTCTAGGTTTTATTTGCTGTAGTCATTAACATATTTTTTTAAATCAGAGCTTTTGTAAATAAAATGGCAGCACGTTACTAAAAGTTGAATTTTTGAGACTCTCGTGCAGATTATAATTTTTTTTCACCCATGGATTTTTGTTGACGCCACAAACCTCATCCCCAAAACAGCATCATGTTCTGAAATGATAATGACTCACGATGAAAAATAAGTTGTTTAAAACCAAACCAACCAAACGTTCAATTTATACAAAAGTAGCACATAATTTAACTATTCAATCTGAAGTATACAAATATTCCAGTATACAAATATTTCAAGTAAAAAAAACTGTCTGAAGACAAGTAGAAAAGTAGTCAAAACCGAAATATTTGGGGGTAAAAACTAGCACAAAAATCTTTACTCTCAGACTAACCTAAGCGAAGCATCAAATGATACAACAGTACAGTTGTTCGACTCAAGAAACTGCATCATTTATTTATTGTTGCGCTTTAAGATTTTTTTTTACTCCATTTAATCCGTTTCTATTCTTAAGGTGGCAATGTTTCAGATCCCGATACAGATCACGTTAAAATAAAAGAATATTTGGAATTCTGGGATATTGGTTAAACTTTCTTACTTCAGTTCCATGTTTTTTCATACTTTGCTAAGAATTAGCGTTTTTTATTACACATTTTAACTAAACAATTGTTGTACTACCCAAAGTGTAATTTATATTCATAGTTAAAAGTTTTGTCGATTATTCTTTAGTAAGAATGCAAAGTATAAGGATTGGCTTAAATAAATATGTTACCATTTTGTTTGTAATTTTTAGGGATTTTACACTAACTAAATACTAACAGAATATGCATTGGGATATAGATAAATTCGACTCCTCTATTTCTACGGGTATTTCAAGATTTTTCACCGCAGGATTATAATCATGTGGTATCTGATTCTGAAATCAACAAAGATTCTATGCAGACCAACAATGTTTAGTATGACGGATATGAAACATATAAATTGAGAATTAATTACTATGAAAAACATAAACTGAACATTACGTAGGGTTAATTGTTCATGAAATATTTTTGGCAATTGTAGGGCGAGGTACGAACCCGCGATGCTAGTTTTTGCAGCCGAGTAACATAACCACAATACAAAAGTAATGTGTATCATAGATGTTATAATGTGTCTATGAAGTTATCATAATACTCCACCACCCGTGAGTTCGGGGAGAGACGAATGTTTTAATTGCGCCAATGGTTATGAAGAGAGTGTGAGTGAGTTTTATATTTTATATATATATATATATATATATATAATGTTACAAGCGGGCGGGCGGCACGAAAACTCGCCAAGGTTGGCCACGTTTGGCGAGGAGCCTCGCGCCAGCTTGATTGGTTTGGCGAAAGGAATAATCTAGTAGCCGCTAGATTGTTCGCGTTGTTTTGAGAATTTCCACGAGATTCAGGTGCACGCGCTTCTCGGCTATATAAGGACGAATAGCCGGAGCGAGTTAGTTAGTTGCTATAGTGATTTGATCGAGTTAGTGGAGAGTTTGTTTTGAAATAAAAAGCGTCTCGCTGGACTAAAGGATTTTGTGAGCTGTGTTTGCGTTTGCTGTTAACACTGTGTTATTGAGCTCGCTGCGATTTGCTGTTGCTGTGCTATACGATAGCTGTTTGGCAGTCTGTTTTTATCGTACGTAAGACTTGAATTTACGCTGTAATTGACTGTTGACTGCTGGATTGTATTTATCTGAAATTTTTACTTTATTAATTATCCTGTAAATAACTGTAAATAGCTGTAAATAAATTTGTTTGTGCTGTCATCATACAAAGTCCATTCAATCCGAACCCGCTACGCTAAAAACGTAACAATATTATATATATATATATATATATATAATATTTTAATTCTCCTACATATACACATACATTTATGTTACATATCTTATCCTAGTATATTAATCCTAGTAATTTGATAGTCTAAGTTATAATTTTCATAGTAAAAATTGAAAATTAATACGTTTTTTTCACACCATATAATTTTTTTTCAACTTTTAAAAATATTTTTAACTAAAATGGCCATTTATAATTAATCTAAAATTGCAGCACGCACTACGAGATATCTCGTAGCTGGCAGTCAATGGGTTAAATAACGACGAAATTATTTCACAGTTTCTACATAAAATTTCTCCAATTTTTTGAAAAATGGAAGGATATAAAAAAAGTTACTCAAATACTCCATACCAAATCTCCCAATCCTTCCCGTCTAAGATATTACAATATTTGATATGCGCGGCGTTCTCCATGTGGGAGAGGGTGGAAAAAAGATGAAATCTGTTGGAATATTTTTCAACCAAAATATATCCCTGTTGTCACCGCAGCGCCTAGGAAGATAGGCATTCCGATAGGCAGGGCGTTCCTGCCAGGAAGCAATAACATCGACTGACATGTTATCGAGGGTTTCGCTCTTGAAAGTTGGAAGTTTCGGAAAAGAGCTGACTGCTGTTCGGGAAAAAAAGGGAATTTAAGTGAACGTTTCCTCTATCATTTGTGGGCGTTTGGAGTATGGAAATTGCTAGTATTCGAAAATAAAGAAAGTCTACGTAGGAGATTGGTTGAAATATGGGGTTGGAGCTTTTAATATGCTTTAAGGATTGAAAAATACATTTAGAATGATAGTATATTCATTAGAATATTTGATCAATTAAACACATTTTAATATCATTAAGTGTGTGTGTGTGTGTGTGCGCGCGCGCGTGCGCGCGTAACCACATGATTTTTGTTTGAATTTAAAGGCAGTTTCAAAGGGAGAAAGATGATACTTCGAATTTTTTAAGATCGTTTTATACTCTCCCGGTGAGGTATGATCTATTTACAAGATACAAGGACAAAGCACTTTTTTTCATAGAGTGAAACAATAGCAGATTAGCGTGAAGAGAACGGGAAATTAATTAGAATTGAAATTAGAAATATCCTGTAGACTATTAAAATTTAACACAATTTCTGTTTGAAGCAGAATGTAATTTCGAAGTAAAATGGAAACTCGAATTTTTAATTTTTTTTTCCATCCTGGTAGTCACAAACAGCACGGATAAGGCACGTCCGTTCACAGAGCGGTACAAAACTAAGGAAATATAAAATAGGAAGAAATTAACTATCCCTACGTTTATATACCCTGAGATTTTGATAGGGATTTCTCTACACGCACCTATTTTGACAAGAGGAACGCAGGGAACTTTTAGAAGAATTTTTTAGATCAGCAATATTTTATCCCTTCACTAAGAGGAGAACCACTGACTAACGTATTTTCAAGGAGCTTTTTGTTGCATTAAATAAATAGAAAAAGTGGAATGCTAATAAGAAAGAGAATATTTCAAAATGAAGTTATTATGAGCTAAATTAAGATAATACTTTGGAAATTAGTTAGGATTTAATTTAGACCCATCTGAAAGGGCAAACATAACGTTTCCAAAGATACAAATACAGTATTTATGCATATCGTTTCTGAATGTCGGCAAATCAAAATTTGTTAGGCTATTTTGATGTCAAAATTGTGGTGGTCTATCAAAACTAAGAAACAATGAGTCTGATCACCAAAATATGGAAAAGCTTAGTAATTTTTTAAAAGAAAAAGCTACATAATTGAGCTTCAGTACGTGGAATAAACATCATATAAAATATGGCAAAAAATCTATTCATTATTCCCTTTTACCACTTTAAATGCTAATTTAAATGCTATTACAACTGAAATTACAACTGTTTTTTCAAAAGTTCTACTTTATTTAACCCATTCGCTGCCAAGCCTAAATTGTATGAAGTCATTCCCACTGCCAACCACGAGTATACTCGTGTTTGAATTTTATACCTGTAAATGATTATTTATGACAAAATATGTGTATTTATTTTGAAATAATAAAACTTAGATAAACAATTAAACCCAAAACAGAAATGGAAATGGGAATAACCTCATACAATTTAGGCTGGGCAGCTAATGGATTAATATAATACCCTAATTTATTTTCCTCAAACGAACTTTCTGCATTTCCTTGTAAAGACAAATCCAACACCATTTTGAATTAAACAGCGATGAATAATGCCCCATAGTAAAATATGAAACTACAAATATGTATATATATTATAGTGTTATTCTAAGTTATTAGGAAATTAACAATTCATTTAAATAACTTACTTTTCTTTCCAAATTCGTATCGCCTCTACTATATGACGTGAAGCTTCAGTTCCAAGGTATAGGAGTATGAATAAACATATTCACTTCTATATTACGTCATCATTATGAACTAATCACTTCATTTGGCATCTAAATATACATTGCTAAATCCGAATCGTATTTCACTATCTTTACGATAACAGCAACTGATATGTTAATATACTAGTTCGGATAAGACATATATACTTGCCCTTGCTACGCACTGTTATTGGTAAATCTAAGTAGTAAGTCTTAATCCACTTGTCAAAGCTCATAGGACCCGAACATATTCAAACACTGCCAGTGTTATCTCTTGACATCAGTTCACAAACTATATGCGAGTTAGCAGCCATAACACTGAATAATCGTTATCGAAAAATAGTGCAATATACCATTATAAATGTACATACGTTTGTTAAATTATGTTAGTTTACAAATAAAAGTATCTATCGTTCTCTTTTCTCATCGATTCCAATCCGGAAAGTTGTTGCCATTCAAAAAGTAAAACCCTTGTAATCAAGTAATGGGCCTGGATCCTACCCATAATTTTACGTCAAGGATATGAGCCTAATTCCATTTATCGCGAAGTTAACTGCTCAGGTACGAGCTTCAATCTGTAGTCAAATAAAAGTATTTCCTGTCATCATCTCAATGATTCCAAATTAGAACAACTGTTACCATTCAAAAAAATCTCATCAAGTAATGGGCCTGGATTCTACCCATAATTTTACATCAAGGATATGAGCTTAGTTCCATTTATTGCAAAATTAACTGTCTAAGTATGATCCTTAATCTGTATTAAAATAAATGTATTTACCGTCCTCTTCTCATCGATTCCAATTTACTACAATTTTTGCTATTCAAAAAAAATCACATCAAGTAATGAGTCTGGATCCTACCCATGATTTTACATCAAGGATATGAGCCTAATCCCACTTATCGCGAAGTTAACTGCTTAGATACGATCTTTAATCTGTACTCAAATAAACGTATTTATCGTCCTCTTCTCATCGATTCCAAAGAAAATCTCAGCAAGGTAATGGGCTTGGATCTCGCCCATAACTTTGCATCAAGGTTATGGCCTAGTTTCAAACCTTAACCTTTTTGCAAAGTTAAGATCTTAGACTAGATATTCATTCTGTATTTTGAATAAGAGTGTTTATTGTCCCTTTTCTCAATAGATTCGAATTTTGAATACAGTTGTTATTATTCATAATCGGGTGATGGGCCTACATCCAAACCATATATTTTTTAATCACAGTTACGGGCCTAACTTCAAACCGTAATTTCAAGGCTAGAGATGTAACTTCTGAGAATAATTTTATCACACAATTATGAATCTAGTTTCTACTCATAATTTTACAGCAATATTATGACTAGCTTTTGCCATGAATTTATTCTAAATCTTCAGACCAAACTTCTACTCATAATTTTACAACAAAATTGCATATCTATTTTCTACTTTTAATTTTTCAAAAGAAACTATTAATTAACCCTTTTGAATCAGAAAAATAATTCGATGAATAGTTCTAATACTTGCTTTATTTAGTGCCCTGAAAAATAAAATTATATTTAATATTAAGTTGAATTTTTTCCGAAAAAGTAATCTACATCATCTTACAAATTTGTAGACATTTTTAAAAAATAAAAAAAAATATGTTGTTGTTACTTATGGCACCTGCCTTGGACAAGCCCGCCGATGATTTAAGCCGAAAGGAGCGTCTCTTGTTTTTCAAGTAGAGCCAACTAAGGCCAAGAATACTACTTTAGATACACACTCTCCACATTTGTTATCACAGCCCCTTTTTACAGGGGGCACAGTCACACATCTCACAGATAGCACACAGAAGAACAACCATGCCCAAACCAGGACTCCCAGAACATGAGGAAGACGCGCTATCTCTGTGCCAGAAAGTCGTCTATAGCTAAATAAATAGAACGTCAAAATAATACACAGTCTTGGATGGTGAAAGAGAGCCCCAACCGATCGCAAAGGGTTGAAACTGACTCGATGAAGAAGAAGTTGATCACAATTATATCGCATCTTGAATATTTTCTAAAGATAAATTCGGAAAGTATCGTGATTTTAAATGGTTCTCAGTTGACAAAATCGACAACCGAATCAGCAGCCTTCTTAATTTTCAGTTTAGGCATTGAGTCTCGATAGATTTAACATGTATTTGCCATACGCACTTTAGATATCACATGCAATAGGATTTTTTCGAATCAATTCTCGGAGCTAGAAACAAAACCTCAGTAATGAAGTCATCTTAATTCCGGTTTTTGAGGATAAAAAGCATGGTATTTGAATACTACTAGAATAGCAGCAATAGATTTAATATATGTTTACCATAAGCACTTTAGATCTCACGCGCAATCGGATTTTTTCGAATCATATCCCGTAGCAAGAAACCAGACCTAAGTAATGAAGTTTCCAATCTCTGGTTCTTGGGGATAAAAAGCATGAAGTATAAATACTACTAGAACGACAGCAATAGATTTGTGCTAATGGAAATATAATTTGGAAAAAGATTCAATCTTAGCATTTTTGGTTTTACACAGTTAACATCAAAAATAAGTTAGGGTTATTGAAATATACGTCTAGATCGAACAATTTTTACACGCTAAATTAATATACTTGATTAATATGCCAATGAGATTCTTTAATAATTTTACATTGCTTAAAATGTCTCATGTTGGTATTGTTTTGAGAGAAAAGAAGTCACTATATAAACCATATTCCTTGTTCCTCTTTTCCTAACTGATTTTTCACAAACACAAAGAAAATTATATATATTGCTGGAAAATATTTATGACTATTAAACTAACTTTTTCAAACATCTTTTTGTAAACTGTTATAGAAATAAAATCTAATTATATTTTTCACTTTACAGGTTCTATTATTTATCTAGTTTTTCATTGTAAATCGTTATATTTAACTTCTGGAAATCCACTTTATTAATAATATAATATCAGTTGATAACGTCAGTTTTGTTTATTAAATAGAACAAACTAAACAACAAACATAAATCACACTATATAAATTCCATTCATTATTCCTTTTTTTTTCTAACTCATTTTCTGCAAATACAAAGAATATTATATACATTTTATTGCTGAAAAAACTATTAAAATAACATTTTCAAACATTTTTTCAAAAACTATTCCAGTGATAGAAACTAACAATATTTTTTTACGTTAAATGTTCTAATATTTATCTAGTTTCTCATAGTAAATCGCTATATTTAACTTTCGGAAATTCTCTTCATTAATAATATCATTTCAGTTGATAAGATCAGTTTTACTTTTTTTAAAAATTGAACAAACTAAACTACAAAGAAACTTGTAACACAAAAATTTCAAATCTAAAATATCTGAATGGATAAGAAAAAAAATATCTCCCCGCTATACCTGGAATTACAAATATGCCGAAAATACGAGTCTTGCAGCGAAACATACCGATGTTGAATAATGCGATGAAGAAAATAAAGAACGAAAAGAAGAAGAAGGAAACAGACACAAATTCCATCTGAAATCTCCTTCTGCGAGCCTGTAAAAAATACAGTACCCATCCAAAGGAATTGTGTTGCGCCGCTGTAAAGAATTTTCCGGACAACAATCTAAGCGACGTGTAAAAAGCAGAAAAGAAGTAGGAAAGTTACACTTTAATTTTCCGCCACGTTAGGCTTAGTGAATCAGTATTTTACTTCATTTTATTTCGTCTTTTTCTAGCAAAAGTGTATTTTTTTATGTGACTTTTTCCCCTTCTTCTTTTTCCTTTTGATCTAAAGTTGCGAAAATTCGTCAAGAGTCGTGCTGAAACTAGAGTAAAGATTCAAATAGAATGTACTTTCTTTTTCCACTTTTTTCTCCATTTCTTTTTCTTATTGGAACGGACAGTATATATAGTAGCTGTCGTGAGATTTTTGCCTCCTTTCTTTAAATAAAAGAAATTGTTAGTGTGATTTACATAGGAATTTTTGTTTAAAAGCTATCTCAAATTTTTAAATTCTTATTATGTATAAGTTACCTTGAGTATATAAATAAGTAAATTCTTCATTTAAATAAACGATAATACTAAATAAACTATAAACGATAAATGATGAAATTAAATAAATGATAATTCTTAATATAAACTTAATGAATTCTTATTATAATTATTATTAATGAAATTGAATAAAAAATTAGAATTTTTTTTTCTTGTTTGATTGTAGTTTCTGTATACGGGATGTCTCAAAATAGTGAAACAAACTTTTTTCCCCTAAATATTGTATCGTAGTATATACTTCCAATTACAAACTTGACATTACAAAGGAGAATAATGCTTCAATAAATATTTTTAAAGGGATATATATATATATATATAAAGACATTTTAATATAGCTACGGTTTTTAGAAAATCATTACAAATTTATAAGAAAATATTTATTAAAAAATGTATATTAAAAAAATTGCTATTTGTGAATTATTTCCCATTTGTACTTTATTCTATAACCATGACTACAGAAATGTGCTAATCATGCATTAGAGTCTCCCACGACAAAACTGACTTTTTAAAGAATATAAGAGAAATAAGATAACATTTAAGATGATTTAAAGAATTAATGGAATCCCAAGCAGGAAAATAAAACTATTTGCTAGCAATTGCATTCTTTATAATAGATTACATATTTGGGTAGCCAAAATAACTTTTGGATATGCTGAGGACTTATGATGTATGCATTCACAATACCGGCTTATTAGTAGAAGACTACAAACATCTCGTTAGCAGTTTTCTGCCGCATTCCAAAGATAATTCTGAAAAGTGTGTTTACAGAACGATATGAGGCTGGAAAAGTCTGGTTGGCAAGTCATTGAATTCCCATCTCTTAGGGAAATTCTTTTATGATTTCCGATATAATAAGTCTCAATTACATTTAGTATAACCAATTATTAGTATTACATCACAACTGAGAATTCCTTAATGTTTCTCAACCCAATGCCAACCCATAAACAAAAACAAAAATCCAAACTTTTTTTATCTTGCTCTACAGAATGATCAAAATAAGATCTTCCCGATCTAACATTAGCCGAGAAATACCGAGATATTGCGAATTATTTGTCGATAGGCTAGATTTTATTGGATCACACTCATATTATTACATAATTTGGATATCATGTGAGGGAAATACTTGTAACTAAATTGTACTTGCATTCAGCACTAAAAATCACAAGAAATAGACTAATAACGCTTCAATCTATATATGGGATGCCCTACAATGGGAGTTTCTATAAAGAGTGTCTATAAAACATATTTATAAAAAATATTGTTTGGCTCTCTACGATATCACTTTGAATAGGTTTTACAATATTTAATGACAAAACAAAAATCCTTAATATTTTATTAAATTATTTTTTGCATAGGTATTAAGATGAGGTAAAAATGACTTAAAGGCCGGGATAGCCTGTTTGGTAGAATGTTGAATATGCGTCCCTTTGATTGCGAGTTCGAACCCGACAGCTGAAGACTCTCCGTGTGTGTGGTGGCGGTGCACGTTAAATCTGTCGTTGTCACAAAGTCTTCCATTCGTGAGTAACACCCAGGGGATACTAGGCCAGTGGTGATCGTTCTCTGTTTCAGATCTAAATTACGATCTGTGGATGAATGAATGTAAATGCAGGAATGAATTCCACCCCATAAAAAGGGTTGTGACGTGTTTATATCCAAGTCCTATTCTTGGCCCTAGATGACGCTACGGAAAAATGAAACACCCATTTGGTTTAAATCAATGACAGGCTTGTCAGCGGGTGTGAAAATGTGCCATAAATAACAACAACAAAAATGACTATAGAAGCTCAAGCAATCCAGAATTTCTTGTATGATAATGAAAGCTGGATAATTTGAATCGAATAATAATTTATCCTACTACTAACTATAATTTATCTAGAATAGTCTTTCTCTGTTTGGACTCCACATGTTGTTTTACTACAAAGAAAAAAATGACTTTTGAAGCCGTATATTAATTTACTACAAAAAATGACTTTTGAAACCTTATATTATTTTAATACAAAGAAAAAATGACTTTTGGAACCATGTTATTTTAACACAAAGGGGAAAAATGTCTTTTGGAGTCCTATATACAGGATATCCCAAGGAACTATACTGTTTTGCGGTCATTTTATTCTGTTGTGCCATTGTCGAACGTAATTCAAAGCAAGAATTGTAAAAGATTAGACCATTTCCCTGAGGACGATATTTTTAATTAATACAGCATTCCAGATCAACGCCATCTGTAGAACATTCAAAGCACAAACACAACTAATATTCAGGCACAGGCCTACTAATCTCCGTTCAATAAAGACGTGTCGCAATTTCATACATTAACTCCCTTATTACGCGGTAAGTTATTTCAGTCATATAATACAATTTTTTTAGATTGCTAACCTCCTAGAGGGAATTATCTAACTTTCTGTTTCTTTCATATCATGTTTTAATACATTTCCTATTTCCCTGTAAATATTCCTATTTGTAAACTTTTCCCTTTAACTTTAACTAAATTCTTTTATTTTTACTAAGCCTCTCCATCCTTTCGTTTGAATTATATAATCTTAGCTTTGAAACCAAACCAGTAAATATTTTTTTAAAAACCCTAGACACCCCGCCACTAAAAACCACGCTATCTGAAGATCCTAACATTTTTGGAATATTTGGTTAGACTCCCACATATGTTATTTTACCACAAAGGAAAAATGATTTTTGGAACCACATATTATTTGACTACAAAGAAAAAAGGAATTTTTGTCCGGTATACCTTGTGATAACGAATCTTGCATTCCTCTTAGTACTTCAAGTGTTAATACCTTTTTAACACAATAAGGACTGCTCATGAGTTTCTCGTGTATCACCTCTCGAGTTATATCTCAATGCGGTCCTTAGTGTGTTAGCAGTTGCAAACTTTAAATGGGAATTTACCATTGCCTCAGCCCTTCAAAGTATGCATAAAGAAAATCAAACACTGTTAAAAACGGACATTGACCTGTGAATATAAGAAAAAATATACAAAACGGACTTTTTATCAAGCCTTTTGTTTTTGATCCTGTATTCTACCTTGGACTGAGACAATGTATATATTTATTTTTTCTTGTTTTTTTTATTTATTTTACCATTTTTTTCCTGTTATTTCTTTATATTTCCATTTACTTATTTTTTTTTGTATATGTATTAATTTTTTATGTTTATTTATTTATTTATTTTCATTTATTAATTCCGTTTATTTATTTATATTTCCATTTACTTATTTTTTTTGTTTATGTATCCATTTTTTATATTTTTTATTTATTTATTTCATATATTTATTCCCGTTTATTTATTTATATTTCCATTTACTTATTTTTTTTGTTTATGTATTTATTTTTTTATGTTTTTTTACTTTATTTATTCCCGTTTATTTACTTATAGTTCCTTTTTACTTACTTTAATGTTTATTTATTTATTTTTCATTTACTTTTTCCTGTTTATTTTTATATTCATTCATATGTTTATTTTTCATCTATCTATTTATTTTTACTTTTATTTATTTATATTTTTATTATATCTTTAATTTTACTTTTATTTTTCCGTTTTCAAAGTTAAAACTACCTATGTTTTGGTAAATTTTATTATCTACTAACAATACCTCCTTAATACTGCTTTCTGAAATATTATATAGACTATTTTCCTTGAGTCATTAAGAATTTTGGGTTTCTTCTTTTTATGCATGTTTCTTCATTTTTGGTTCCAGGTTTTTTTATTTTCTTTGGCTGTCTTTAACTTCTTTTTCATCTAGTACACATATCAATGAAAGATTTTTTTTAGTACCTTGTGATTTGTTAGTTATTTAAATTTTATTTTTAATTTTAATTTTGAGCTTTTTACCAATATAACGCCACTTTTGGCGCACGCCTAATCATCATCAAAATGAAGTATTATAGATATAACTAGAAGAATTACGCAGCTTTCTCTTGTGAAATAAAACAATCAACAATATAGATAAAACCATTAGTAAAATATGTACCACCTAATTGTCGTTATTTATACGTATTAACTCACCTCATTTGGGGGTTCAGAAAAGTTTGAATCAGAACATCGTTAACAGATACTGCTTGGGGGATATCACTGACTCAACCTCCGGTTTTACTACTGCCTTTTCTAATGATGCCAGTAATTAGTGTTCATATTTTTCTAAATGGAATTCATTCGGCTTTGCATGTTTATCGCTATCTCATTGGTGTAGTTACATGTTATTAAAAGCATACTTTTCAGCGGAGTGTGTTTTTGGTCATTAAAATGGATTCAGAATTGGAGGAGCTGTACGTACTTAATGCTGTAAAAGTGAATATTTGAATAGTATTCGAATTACTTTGGAATAAATATTAAATTGGATCTGTAAAATGTGTTTTTTTATTTAGATGTGAGGATTTACAGACCCATTCAAAAATTCTTTAATGTTATTTTTGCTGATAATTTTTATATATTTTTAGTGAAGAGAGAAAATGATCGTGTATTTTACTTATCATACATTAAAAGATTTGAAATTAAAAATGATTCTTTCTATAATGTTGATCCTCATATATAAAATCTATAAAAGAGTTTTTTTTGTTTATTTCTTACCATTAAAAAAGGAAACGTTACTTAAAACTTCGATTACGTTCATGTAATATACACATGTAGAACTATTAAGTTTCAATTATTAACTTAAAATGGGAATTTCTAAATGCTTATATCATCAAAGCAATCTCATGAAGTAAGAAACTGTTAAATAAAAACAATTAATGAAGATTCAAGCTTCTAGTCCAATACATTATAACGTTGTTAGGTTTATGGTTTGACTTATCAAGACATATTTTATTTTTAAACAATGCTTTTTATTATAAAGCAGTTCTAATGTGCACAAATAAAAGATACATTTGATGTCAATGAAACATGTATGAATATAAACAAACCTCTAAAGTAATGAAAGTACAGTTATAAACAGTATTAAAAACATTTTATTGAAATTTTTGAATAAATCGTAAATTAATTAAATGGGTACGTGAAAAATATGACTTCTGGAATTCAAAGTGATTCAAATTAATTTGTTTTGTAATATTGTGTTTCTGAGTTGCTAAGAAAAATGTGTTGATTCTAAAGAATTCTTAAATGACATTTAATTATTTGTTTAAAAGAATTCTTCACAAATAGTTTCTATTATTTTATATTCAACATACATGCCGAATTGTATGCATCTTGGTTGAATGATTGTTCTATAAAAGGTTTCAAACAATTCTTCAGTTATGCATTTTATAAAGCTATAAAATTTTAATCATCATTTAAAAATTCTTAACTTAATTTCCTATGTGCGAATATAGGCCTTGATTAAAAAAAGGTCTCAGACGAGTTTTGTTTATGAATATGATTAAAGACAATACCTTTAATTAAAACGTGGGAGGATGAAACAAAATCACGTGATTTCCTAATCGAATGATATTACGTTGGGGAAAAAGAAATCCATTATTATTTTGCAGCCATCTACAGAGAAAATAATGGATTCCTTTTTCAATCACTTTTAAAAATTCCTTATGGAAATAAATGGAAAGAAATAGAAAAGAATGGAAAGAAATAGAAAATAATGGAAAGAAATAGGGAAAAATGAAAAGAAATAGAAAATAATTGAAACAAATCCATTATTTTTTTCGGTAGATGGTTGTAAAATAATAATGGATTTCTTTTTCCCCAGCCTGACACTCTATATGCATTATAATTATTTTGTTGTCTTTATTGAAAATTAAATAGTTTTTCATTTTTAAATGTTAAGTTAAATTAATATTTAAGGCTATTTTTTAAATTGCATATTTAAATGCATTAATGAATTAGTTAATTAAGAGAGAGTGAATGATGTTTGATTTTACGAAAAAAAATGAGTATAGATTTAGATATATTTCCCAATTTTTCCACTCTATTTTTAAGATGGTTTTGTTAGAGTACGAAACTTTATTTATAATATTAAGTAAAAACTAAAAAGAAAAACAGTTTTAAAGTACATTTTATATAAAAATTTGCTAATCGTGTTTTCAAATGTAATTTTCTAAAACTGAATGCTTCTATTCAAAAAATCACATTCTCAATTATAATTTCGGAATATTATTAATTCAAGTAACATTTCTTTTATATTTCTATCAAAATTTCCTCATTTTAAAGGTGTCTCTACGTTTAAATTTCATTTGTAGAAGAAAAACTATTAGAAATATATCTATTTCCGCTTATTTCAGTTCCAATTTTAGAAGGATTTGTTTTATTTCTTTCAAATAAAAAAAGTAAAAAAAAAGTTTTAAAAAATTTTTTAAAAAAAACACCTTTATTTTTAAAAATCTGAATTAAGTGTTCAGCACTAAACAGAATATAAGATCGAAATTCTTATTTATATGTTCTTATTATTGTACACATTTCTCAAACTAATTAAAATGATGGTATGTTTTTTCATAGAAAAAAATCATTAAAATCAGTACACTATTAATTGAAATATTATAAAAATTATAGACTTTTTAATGGTGTGAAATAAAGTTTTCTATATATTACTATGAAAATCTAATTATATTAAATGTGCAAATATTATTTTGTATGTAATAATATATAATTAAATATAATTTAATTATATATAATTAATTAATCATAATGATATAGTATGCTAATTATATTAAATTTTAAAAAATTCAGAAAGGATATGTTTTATTAAAAGAAATTATAAAGTAGAAATTTGATTTTTTAAATTTCTTTCCTTTTTTTATTTTTATAGATATGCCTCTGAATAATAATTTTCCTCATCATTATTGTGGATAATATACAAAATTAATTATTTTTGTATAAATTTTCCAATTCATTATTTTGTTTATGAACTTAAATTGAATTTTCATTGGATCTTTATTTGGATATGTTTACAAGGATATATCCTTATTAGTTTTCCAAGAAGGAACAAGTATATCGAATAACTTTTATTTTATTTTAATCTAGTCGCGTTTGTCAATCACTTGGTTCACCAGGAACTTTGGTTGTGTTTAAATTCGATTAATTCTGCTTCTAAAAAGAAGTGTATTATCTACGTCAGAAAAATTTTGATGCTTCAAATACTGGCAGACATTAAAGGGTACTTACGTATAGGACCACCTCCGCCAACGTTAGCCAACGGTTTAGTAACTCATTGGCGACGGATTCAAATTTAACGATAAACTGTCGAAGCCAACGAAACCAACAAAATGGTGGGGACAAGGTTTGAACAGGTTTTAAAATAATGGCAGAGATTTGGCAACTCATTGGCAACGGTTTCAAATTTGGCATTAAAGATGGACGGTCTAGCACGCAAGTACCCATTAAAGTCGTATAATTGAAAGAGCTTTAAACGTTTTATTTATTCTATATATGAACCTTCTTAAAGAAATCATGGTAATATGGTGCCATTTAAAACTTAATTGTTCAATTCATATATTTTAAACTTCGCAATTTTTTTCTTATAGTGAAGCAATTTTAATCTTTCTAATAATGAAGCAATTTTATATAGCATAGATTGCATTAAAAATTTGAGGATTTTTTCCCCTCAAATTTAAAACCTTAAGAAAACGTTTAAATATTTGAAAAAATAATAAAAGATAAGGGTACTTACGTATTAGACCGTCCAACTTTATCACCAAATTTGAAATCGCCACCAGTGAGTTGCTAAACCGCCAATTATGGCAATCCGGCAATGGTGTAATCCGTTGATTTTATCGCCAAATTTAATTATGTCGCCAATGAGTTACTGGCAATCGTTGGCGAAGGCGATCTAATACGTAAGTACGAAGAAAAAGTTTGAATTTTTTTGCAGCAATAATATCTATAACTGACTTTTGTAGACTCAAAAAATTTGCTATAAGGTAGGACATATTTGTACGTCAAATATATTTTTATCATTAAGAAGACAATATTTTACATTTCATAATGGTGTAAAATCTTTTTGTGCAATAATATTTTTTTTTGAAAGTTACTGCAGAAATATATAAAATCAAATTTAACCCTTTGATTGCTATGTACGCTTAGGTGGGACCTAAGGGGGCGTATATGCCTCCAATGCAAATTATCTGCTCATTTCAATAAACACAACATCCACTTTCATGATTTGTACTTCGTAAAAGAGAAAATTAATAAAATAAATGATTTTAGAATTTTTTGAATTTTTTATTAAATAGTGAATGCTAATGTTTTTAAATTCAGGAGATAAAAAATGTATAAGATAATGTTTTATATATATAAACATGTATAGTAAATTTTTAGTTGAATTCATTTAAATTCTCAAAATAATGACTATCATAAAAGTTAATCTGTTAAGGAAAAATATTTTTTAAATGTAAACATTAAAAGTTTTCAGAGAAATTAAAATTAAAATTGTTTTATTTTGTTTTTTGTAATTGAATTCAACAAGTTGCACGTATGATTAGAAGAGATTTAAAAAAAAATAGCAATCAAGAGTACTACTGAAAATAAAGTATATTATACTATACTATTTATATATTTTTATGCATACTATTTTTATATTTTATTTAAACATACGTGAAGATATGTTTATTAAAATTTTTCGAAATCTATGAAAGATATATTTTTCATATATCTTTAAATATAGAAGATATATGAAATTGTAAAAAATATAATTTCTTTCATTTATTCTAAGAAATGTCCTCTGTAATTGTCTTTTTTGGAAACAGGTAAATACCCAAAATATTTCATTTACGATACCAACATCCCTATGGATTCTAATTTCATAAATAATTTTCACTTCCATTTGGAATTTTTTCTTAAGGAATATTATATAACAATTAAAGATATTATAAAGGAATCAGCCATCAAAGCCGGCTTGCTGGCACAGAGGTAGCACGTCTTCCTCGTGTTCTGGAAGTCCCGGGTTCGAGTCCCGGTTCGGGCATGGTTGTTCTTCTGTGTGCTATCTGTGAGATGTGTGAATGTGCCCCCCTGTAAAAAGGGGTTATGCAAGCGAATGTGTGGTGAGTGGGTAGCAAAGTCGTACTCTTGGCCCTAGCTGGCGCTACTCAAATACAAGAGACGCTTCATTCGGCTTAATTCTGCTGCTAAATCAGCAGCGGGCTTGTCCATGACAAGTGCCATTTGACACAACAACAATCAGCCATCAAAGCAAATTTTATCTAGATATTAGAATACAAAAATTCAAAAAACCTTCAACATGTCTGACCTCGAAATTTATTTACTAAATAGAAAAATACAGCTTTTTTAAATTAAAACACGTATTGGTAAAAATAATGTGCCTTTATGAAAAACATTTCTACAATATTTTATGTTCTTACAATTTTAAATTTCCAAATTCAAACTTTTAAGAAAAAGCATCATTTAATGTACAAGTTTTAGAATCATGTTGAAAAACAAAATAATTAAACGACATTAAAATTCGTTGCAAAAAAAAATATAGCATTAGACTAAAAGAACAGTCTACTTAGAGCTGTCGTAACATTTCACCGTTTGCTTTCTTTTATTGAGTAAAACGAATCTATGCAACGATTGTGGATTTTTTTTTGCGGCCATCTTGTTTTCAGTTGTCTTTTGTTTTTGTTGACGAATATTTTTTTGGTCTCTTTTAGAATGACAGATTCTATTTTTTTTCCTTGTTTATCTTTATTATCTTATTTATTTATTTACTAATATACACTTGGATGTTAAATTTTATTAATAGAGAGTCCCCCTCTCTCTTTTTTCTCTTCTAATAACAACTTTTTTCTTCCCATTTTTATTTTGAGTACACAATTCATTTCATTATTTTGGGATGCTGCTACTGGTGAAGTTCTTCAGTTATGTTAATTAATGATCTATTTTTAATTAGAAAGAACGTTTTTACAATAATTTCATTAACTCCTCTTTTCCTTGAAAGATATTTGAAATGAATTATTTATCATATGCTTTTTGAATATTTTAAATGAATTTTAAGTCAAATAAAAAATGGAATAATTTATTGCTCATTCGTATTTATGGATTGATTTTTTTCATCATTTGAATGATACCAAAAATTATAATATAATTTAATTTAACTTTTAATTTCAAATCAATCGTGTTTGGGAACAAAAAAAATTAATTATTGAAAGTGGTTTTATCAATATTTGCAAAAGTAGAGCAAAAAATGTAAACTGAAAAAGCACTGTTTGTGAAATCAAACCTTTAAAAGACGGGGCAAAATTTGAAATGTAATAATAAACACTAAAGCAAATGATTTTCAATTTAAAATTCATGGCATAATCGATGCATTAAGATATTAACTTAATTGAAGTGACTTTACTAATGCGAATTACAAAAGAACCCTGTCATTCATTCAACTACCAACTAAAGAAGAAGAAATTGTAAACTATTTTCGGTCACAGTAAAAATATGTCCTGTCTATGCCAGAATTTCAAAACTTATTTATTAAATTAGTCCTACATTATTTGAAACTCATTATCTTAAATTTGTCCTATATGTTTGAATTTTTTATCGCAATGGAAAAGTATAAGACAGTAAATCTATTTCAATTTACAATAATATCTTCAAATATCAGAGCAAAAATAAATGTTAGGTTTTAGAGTTTCTTTCAGATTCTTAATCAAATAAGCATTAACTTCTAATGTTAAAAAAGAATTTAATAGGAATCATAGAATTAACTAATAACTAAATATAAAAGTGTTATATAGCTGCCAAGAAAAAACATCTATACAAAATTTCAGAACTAATGGAAAGGTTCAATTAATAACCAAGAAGTGAAAGAAAATAATTGATTAGGAAATTCTATCATCACAAACATAATTTTAGTTTCACTTAAAATTCATGCAATTTTCTCAGTGAATTATTTATTATATAAATTTTATGGCTTCTGCATATTACCCCAGTATTATATTTAATTAAAAATTTCAACAATATAAAATTCCTATTTCCTCCAATTTTTCATTTCACATTGTTATTCACTTTAAAATCTTTAAAGAACTTTAGAGCAAAATAAAGAAGTGAATTTTAGAAGAGAATAAAGTATTTTTAAAAATAAGGTATTTTTAAAAACAATTCTATGCTTTAATCTCCCAAAGAAAGAAGATTCGTTTTCACAGTTTCAAATTCTTTTATCTATTTACTGAATCTAGTCTAGAAAACTACATTTTTCCAAACGAAAAGCAAATATTTGGAAAAATCTAAAATTCTTTAACTAATCAGCCTTGGTTCTAACTTTAAAGATTCAAAACTCCCAAAATTAAACATAGCAGTGTTCATCTAAAATGCCCTGTTTTTGTAGCCGCAGGTGATTTAAGGTTATATAAACAAACTGAATTATTAATTCTTAGCAGTATATATCCGTTTAGGTAAGTGCAATGTTACTCTACTTCTGTTACGAAATCGTTTGCTTTCTCTCATTGGAGAAACGATGATAAGTAAGGGTAGAGTTGTTTCTCTCCTGATGCCTTGCATTTTTTATTCTTATTGCGTTTAATTGCCAATTTTTTTTTCAGGAATGGAATGCAGTTTTTACGTTCATAGTTTTTTCCTTTTTTTATTTCTCTGATTATTTACTCATTAATATGTGTTTGATTGCTTTGTTGTTTTCGGGGGAGTTTTTTCTTCTTTTTTGTCCTTCTGGATATTGCATTTTTTGTTTTTATTTCTTGATTTCAGTTGATATTTAATTTCACTGAATACTTTTGTTCATTCTTTTGCCATCTGATGAGTTTTTCTTAGAAATCCTGATGTCTTAATAAGCTCTCAAGTTTTTATCAATTGAGAAATATTTTTTTTTTATTTCTGTCGTTTTTTGACAAAAATAAATAAATGAATTAATTTTTGCAGTGTTAATTTCTAATTAAAGAGGCGATGTGAATTCATATTAATCATTTCATAATTGTTACTGTTTTTAAATTTAATCTTAATTTATTTTAGTCTTAATTACTTATCACTGTTAATCATTTATCCGTTCTGTTTATTTGAAACACAAAATCAATGTTTTTGGAATTTATCTTCATGAAAATTAATTATTTGTTTTGAAATTTCAGTATAGGCAAATCTTTCCAAAAAAAATAATTGTGAAATGATTTAATTTCCAATATGGCTATAAACCATGTTTAAAATATATAATTATATTTTCTTCTATGCCTAATTGCTTCATTGACTTGCACTAAAAATGGACTTCAGCGGTTTACAGAGAAACATATGCATTTCCAAAACTTGAACTTCCAAAACATTTTAACCTCATTTCAAGTCATTATATTTTGAACTATCCGATTTAGAGTAGATATGCAAAATAAGGATTTGACTGAAATATTATTAAGATTACCATGAAATAAGTGGTTTTTAAAGCAAAACTAAACTATTAATTCGTAGCAGTAAATATCAGTTTACGACAAGTGTCAGATTACTTACGAATCGGCTTCCACATATTATTGTTTGCTGTTTGTTATTGGATAAAATTGTTTTTCTACTTTTATCTTGTTTATAATCTTAATAATTTTCACTCCTGAACACATTTTTTGTTATTTTTCTTTTGGATGAGAAGGGTATTCTTTTTCAATTTCCCTTCTTTATTTTTATGATTATTGTCTCATTTGTATAATTTTGGATCCATCTTTCTCTTTAAACTTTTTGTGGTTCTTTATTTCTCGTATTAGAGCTCGTTCTTCCTGTTCATCACAGGATCAAATTACATTTTGATCTTCGCATAGTTAGTTTGTCGCTTTCTTAGTTTCTCAAGCCATAATTTTCTCCTGTGTTAAAAATCTTTATTTTTTTCTATTAAAAAGACATTGATTATTACTGTTCCTAAATAAAGAATAAAGAAGCTTAACTGGAACAGTTTTAATTTTCTTTTAATAGCTGTAAATGAATAAAAATCTTTTAATCATGTTTGGCAGTAAATAAATGCTTGCAAGAGCACAATACTTGTAATGGAAAGAAACTTGAAAATAAGAGCAAGGGGCTTGAACATACGTTATTATTTTTCTGAATTTT
>JAOUZG010015602.1:3554892-3610403 GCA_026289955.1 Argiope argentata | reverse complement strand
GTGTGTGTGTGTGTGTGTGTGTGTGTGTGTGTGTGTGTGTGTGTGTATAAACAGATTTTCTTTGAACGGAGTTTTCTTACAATTTTATAGAAATCAACAAATCAACAAGTTTTCTTACAATTTTATAGAAATTGTCATATTTCAAGACAAGAGGTCTAGATAAAACCGTTTTTGAGTTATTTTTGTCAGAAACAGACAAACGTTCGTTTTATAATAATGTGTTTTTGGAGCTCGGGGGATATAAAACGCGGTGACTTATAAAAATCTTGATTCCTAATTTTTAAACGTTTACAATACTTTCTCCATAATAAGTATACTAGAAAATAGAAAAAGATATACTTAAAAAGTTATATTTAGGTACTGACTTAAAAATATTTGTTCATTGAGACTTACTCTAATGTTGCGGATTATTGAGTATCAATTATAAAAAATATCCCATAGTTTACCAGTTTAAAAAAAGCGAATGTAGTTTTTATTTCTTTAATGATAGAATAATTCACTATGTTTTCAGGCCTTAAAATATAGTTTAAATGAAGTTAGAAAAATATTTTTAAACGAGATTCATTAATTAACATTTCTGTAACTGTATCCTTGGTCATTTTCTCACGGTTAGCAGAAAATAATCAATCGACTAATTTCAAATAAATTAAATCTTTATTTTAACAAATTATGTCTGTTTTTAAATCAGTTCAGGAAAAAAATATTATTGGTAGATGTAGACGATTTTGATACTACTAAAATGAATAATACTCAATATGAATTGGATTTTTTTTGTGTGTTGAATTATTTTTGAGAAAAAGTTATTAATAATCGAAAACCTGCATTTTTGTATTTTTGCAACATACACATTGGAAAACAATTGTTTTTATATTTAAATAAATTTTGTACAATTTGTGCATTTCATTCCGATTTTCATTTTTCAATATATATGTTGTTAGATCTAAAGCGAACCTTAAGTATATTATTCATGTTTTACATCTTTTTAAAAAAAATTCACAAAGTAAATATGTGGCGGAAAGTTCGAATACGAATTAATATTCTGTAAACATCATAATCTAAATCTGTTAACAGACATTTAGCAGACGATTCCTTTTCAGACATTTTATAACTGTTATTATTTTTATTTCAATTAAAATATTATTAAAAGTTCAAAGCAAACGATTTTTTTTTGATAAACATATTTTATTAATTTTATTTCGTTTATTTTTTGTATAATAATTGTGAATCTTTTGGAATCTGGCAATGTTTGTAATATATGCTGTGAAGTGAAAACAATAAAATAAGTCGGAGGGATTTATAAAATGTTTATAGCATTATTTTAGTTTTAAGAATTTAAGACGCTCTTCAAGCCTCAGTTTGACGCTTAAGAAAACGGGTAGTTTTCTCGAAAGTATGCAAAATTAAGAATGTTCAAATAAATAAAATGACAAAATTTTCATACTAAAAATGAAATAAACCTTAATACATACAAAATTCAATATTCGCCGACATAAAAAATGTCAAAATTATAAAATCTCATGAAAACTTTTTTTTTTATTATTTTATTAAATATTTTTATTTAAATATTAATAATTACTTTATTTGTTTTCACTGTCTCAATAATGTAAGTATGAGTACTTTTCAAAATATGAAAAAAATCTCTAAAACGAATAGTTATTATTCAAAAATTTTAAAAATATCATTCACATTTTTCAAGAATATGTTATTTTAAATTGTCGTATGAATTTAGCTATACTGTTTATGAACTATAAGCGGTAGCGAATTTGAAAATAAGGCCTTAATTATAATTATAGAACGAAAAAGAAATCTAGAAATTTAACTCGAATACATTCTAGACCCACATTTAACTCTAAGACCTACTTGAATATTTCCTGTATCATGACTATTATTTTTATTTTACTTATAATTAATTAAAAGGAAATTAGCACGACGATAAATAATTTGTATATGTTTTTTTTTCACATTCTTAAAGAATGAGAGTTAAAAGTATTGCTTGATTGCAAACATTTCTCAAAGATATTCCGTGCTTCTATGAGAAAAAATACAAAATCTAAAAAAAAAAAAGAATGAAATTAAAGAAAAAGAAAATGGAGTACAGAAAAGGCGAAAAAAAGAACAACGAAATAATAGTATTTGGGAAAAAAAAGAATGGAGAAAACTACAAATGGAACTAAGCTGCTAAACATATTTGTGTAAGTGAATAATCAGGGAAATATTGCAGAGAGAAAAAAAGAAATAACTCCAAACCATTCCCAACGAAGAAGAAAAAAAAATATATAATGAAAACAAAAAGAATAATAACGGGCAGCAGCAGAAAAATTACTCTACTCTAATCTTGCATACTACCGTTTCGTCCAATGAGAAAGCGCAGGCGATAAAATGTAGTAGGAACCCGAAGGTAACGTGACACTTATCGTAACGGATGTTTACGGCTGTAGATTAATCATTTATTTTTTGTTTCAATAACTTCTAATGCTAGGGCCTCTTTAAAACGCTATATTTAAGATGAATGTTTATTATGGGAACTCAGTTAAAAGTTTGGATATTTTAAATCATTTTTGTGTGAAATGTGGCTGAAATTTCTAGAATTTAGAACTTTCTAATGTTTGCTTTGAAAATGGGGAAAAATTGATTTTAGATATTTTATTCCACGGATAGGTAAGACATTCTGGAATGCAAAAAGAACCCACCTTATTTTTTTAATAAATAAAGAAAAAAATTAATTAGGTTAAATTAAATTTTTCAGAAAAGATCAGAAAATTTTTGAGTTTCAATAAGTTTTTGACTAATTAATAATTGAATTTTTCAAATCTTTTGCTTGAGATTCGTTAAAAAAGATTTCCGTTGAAGAAAAAAAAAATATAGCGAGTTTGAATTATGTGCAATACATAAATTATGAAAGATATTTTTATTGAATATTTTCCACTTGTCTGAAATAATTATTTTCACAATAAATATATAAACAAAAATGTAATAAAATAATTTCAATGAAAATAATTTTTATAAAGCCATTGTTTTTAGTCGAATTAGTGGATTTATAAATATCTTATTATCTTATTAGGAATATTCTTAGCTACTAATTTTTTAGAATTATTTTATTCAAAATTTTTATTTGTTAAAACATATAAATGTAAAAGACGAAATTTGCTCTTAGCAGTCTTATTCACAGTTTTTAATCCAATATTAATAAATTATAATTATAGCACAAAAAATATTTTAGCAGTAAAAAACACAATTTTGTTTTGAAAAAAAAGTATTATTTCTAATTAGTACCATAAAAGTGATGATCCTTTTTTTTAAATACACTTTTTCTGTTTATGATTGAAATTCTCAGTAATAATTTCTTGTTTTCACTAATATTTATATTTAATTATTTTGTGATCCTAAATAAAAAATGTTTGTTGAAACGATCTAATAAATAAATAAAACTATGAAATACTTTAAAAGTACATACAGAAAAAAAAGTTATTTTGAAATAAATATTTAGTAGTTTTAAATTTCCGATTAAAAATGAACTTACTTGTTTAAAAAATTATTTTAGTAAAATTACTAATTTACTAATAGGCATCTGAATAGATGATTATTTTATATTATATTATCATCATGTCAGAACGTAACGTTGTTTTAGGGATGAGATTTTTGGCGTCAACAAAACGAAAAATAGAAATTTTATTATCTGCACGAGCATCTCGAAAATCAGCTTTCAATAACGTACTGCTATTGCATTTACTCTGATTAAAATAAAAATAAGTTAATGACTAAACCAATAAAACCTAGAAAAATGTCATTTTGACCACGTGGTTATATGAAATGAAATAAATAGGAAATGAGATATTTTTGTAAACAATCAATGCGAAATAAAGTTTTTTGGATCGTTTGCAATACTAAAGTGACTCATTCAATGAATAAGAATTATAATTTAACTTGCACGAGCACATGGTGCTAGGCCGTTCAAGAAATTATCTTCTGACATGATACATTGAAATATGCTAAGGATATTTTATTTTAATCTTTTTTTTTTAATTTTTAGAGAGTTTTTTTTAATACAACTGAGATGGAAGGGATTTCAGTTTTTATTTGTCTTATTATTAATCTCATTATCCCAGATTTTTGAAATTTATACATTTTAAGGTATATTAATACCCAAAAAAATAAAGAAAATTCTATATTATTTTGTTTAATTAATTACATGCATTACTTCATCTGCTTAAGTGATAATTTGTGACTCCTTGGCAATAAATAACCAAAAATAAATAAATAGAATTTAATTCAAGAATATTAGGAGGCAAAAATTTCTTATAATACGATTTTTTCCCCTTACACTTCATTAAAATGAAATTAATACTCACATAATTAATTTAAGTAATTTTTTCGCATTAAAAAGGAAAACAAACGGAAGTAATTCTGAATGATAAAAAAATTATGATATTTGAATTTCAGAAGGCATGAAAAGTTAAAACATAAAAAGTGAGGAAAAATGTGCACCAAAGTAAAAATTTAAGACATTATCAAAGAAGAAAACTGAGAAATTCATAATGAACTGTAGAAAAAAAAGGTTGTAAAAAATGAACTAAGCATCTAAATGGATATGAGAGGACATGTAATTAAGATCTCAAGAAATGGAAAAAAAAAGAAAATAAAGTCTTACATTCCATTTGTTAAAGAAAAAAAATTGCCAATGAAAACATTTGAGAATAAAAACATCGTAAAGACATAAAAAAATCTTTCGTACTATTTTTTTTATCTAATGACTAAACTTTACGATAAAATGTGAAGTTAAATAATAGCTTACCATAACAGAGTTGTAAAATAAAAAAATTAATAATATATGTTTGTTTTAATAACTTCATACCTGTCATTAATCTTAAAAATATTGTAGCGGTTATACAACTCTACTAACTTTTCTTTTGATACAACAGATGACGTAACAAGGTATATTTCCCATGATTCTTCTTGGGGGTTATTATTATACTATATTCTAAGTGCCATGTATCTTCGCGTTCGTGTTTGTTTCGTCTTAGGAAATGCGAAACAGAGAAAATAATTAAATAATAATTGTTCTTGGAACTCGCCTATTATTTTCAAGCCTCTCGTCCTTATAAAAGGTGTACTTTTATTAAAGTTTTGATATTTTAAATGCATGAAATTGCTAATTCTCTCTGTATTTCTATTGAGAAACTCAGAAATTTGGAGTCCTTCATCTGTATAAAAAGAAATTTTTACTATGGAATAAATAACTGGAATATGAAATTGTATTTATATAATTCCTTGGTGCGAGTGTAGTTTAACCCCCTGCTTGGCGCGCTTTTCAAAAATCGCCTACTCGCCAACCATGAATCACAGACAAGAGCACAGGTCAACTCTTCCGGTCAAGGGTTGCCTAATAAAAAGAATGGGGTTGCCATCATTTGTATCTTATCGCCAACTTGGCAAAGAAGGGGCCTAATCTACACATAAACCGGTGCGAGTGTAGCGTAATCCCCTGCTTGGCGCATTTTTCAAAAATCGCCAACTCGCCAATCATGAATCTATTAAACGATTAAATTTCAAATAAATAAATAAATATTAGAATAGTAATACTTCTCATTTCGGCTACGAGAACTAAAATAAGTAACACAATTTTCAATTTATTTTTAAGATTTCTTTTGAAATTCTAATTGTATAAAGAACAAACTGAATTTCAATTAATAGTGTTATTTTGTCATTGAAAACAAGCAAAAATGTGGACGGAGAGAATAAACGTGGAAGAGTAAATAGCTTTTAAAGCTTTCAAAATTATAAATGAAAAAAATTAAGAACGCAAACATTTGAATTAAATTATGTGTGATTTAATTTTTTGTTTAAAAGAAGGTAATTTCAACTCACATCAATGCAATTTTTTTTTCTAAATTTCAAAATAAAACACCAAAAATTTGCATTTAACAACAGAAAAATTACACACAAAAAATGAATATAGAATTTCGGGAAAAAGGAAAAAGGTTTTCTAAAAATTATTTCTTTTATTCTAAAATCTATTTTAAATTTATGTTTTAAAACTTTTATAAATATCTTTTTCATTAAAAATTTTGACTTATTATTGATTGAAAAATTTTTTGAATCGCAATGTAGTATATAGTAAAGCGTTAATATATATATAATTTCAATTTATCCACATTTTAAAAATAATTATTTTTCTAATTCGCCAGAAATAAAGTTCCATTTTAAATTGTTCGGACTTTTATATTCCTACATTGACTTTAAGGTGTACCGAAACCAAAAATATTTTCGCAACAAAATCTGGATTATAAATGCTTACTAGTTTTAAAGTACTAGTAAAACTATATACATTCAAAATATTCTCTCATAGTATATCTTTATCGTACATTCTCCTTTCCATCTTCAGACTCCATTTTTGTTGACTATAATTTTCACAATAATTTTTTTTAATAATCGAAGCAAATTTTATTTTTTTCCATAATACATGAAGAATAAAATTCCAAAACCTGTTTTTCCGTGCATCAAAGGATATTTTTTATATTGTCATAATCAAACTTAAACATCCTATCCTTTCCATATTCCATATTAATTTTCACATCTAATTGCCACAATTTACATTTTAAATAAAATAAAAGAGCAAAATATTAGTTTGAACTCATAAGCTTATTCTCATCGAAATTGAGATGACATATGGATTCCGTTTCAATGTTTACACTTATTACTATTAGTGTGTTTAAGGCGACTAGGGACCTTTAAAATAAATGTTTGCAATTTTCCCCTTAGCAATGTAACATTTTACAAACATTAAGAGTAACACTATAGGAGACGACACACAAAATTGTAAAACATTACATTAATTTATTTATGTGATAGGGGGTTTAATATAATATAATATTAATGATAAATAACGGTATTGGAAAATGTTCCAGGCGCTCGAAATTTATTTGAAAGAGCTCCAGTTTTTATTATTACTTGCTCTGAAACAAAATTTGGGATTAATCTTGAGGTTTGACTACAAAGTATCAAAATTAACCAATATAACAACTTTAAACTACTGATTTTTTTAAAAAAAAGTTTAAATAGTTTTGAGTTATTACATTGGATAATTTTGATATTTCATGCTCAAACCTTAAGATTAATCCCAACTTTTGTTTCAGAGTAAGTAATAATAAAAATTGGAATGCTTTCGAACAAATTTGAGGCGCCTGGGACATTTTTCATTAACGTTATTTATCACTAATATTATATTATATTACCCCCCTAACAAATAAATAAATTAATAGAATGCTTTAATATTTGGTGAGTCATCCCCTATAGTGTTACTCTTAATGGCTGTAAAATTTCACATTGCTAAAGTGAAAATTGTAAAAAGTCATTTTATAGGTCCCTGGTCGCCTTAAATAGAAGAGAGGTTAATACAAGAGGTTTGTGAAACAATACAAGCTGGATGTTACATAAAATTCCAATCAATCATAAGTTGAATAAACGACTAATTAAACAGTAGATAAAATTTTATTTTATTTGCAGTTATAATATTTGCCATTTTATCTTGAATATTTTCTAAAGGAAAGACTTGTTTTGTTTGAAAAAAATTGTTAGTTTGAAAAAAATTCAGAATATATCATTATTGCATTCTTTTTTTTTTCAGACGATTTTGACTTGGAACTCGTAAACATAAATCAATCGAATAAAATAAGGAGCAGGTGATGCTCAATAATTGTGGAAACAGAGCAACAAATTTATTTAAGAATAAAAAAAAACATAACGACAGAACAACAATAAATACTAAACGTTTTTGTGAAATGACAAATTTTTTATTCGGTTATTTATATTTTGAAAAAAAGTCGAAATTTTTGTCACTGATTCCTTCGATAATTTCGATGGCGCTAAATAATCATAATTAAAAGTATTTCTTGAATGAAAAAAAAATCTCACATTTTTGTTTTCTTGTAAAATGAAAAAAATTAGCTGAAAGAAATTAACTGGCTACAGTATGTGACTAGAAATAAAATGTAATATAGAATTAAAGAAAAAGGCAAATAGAGAACGTAGTAAAAAGAAGAAGAAAAAAAGGCTACAAATTGAACTGGGCAGCCAAACATATATAAATGAGTAAATAGAGAAAAAAAGAAAGAAAAGAAAGAAAAAAGAAGAAGAAGAAAAAATCTAACTCCGTTCCACTCCAAAAGAAGAGAATATGCATTCGGCAATGAAGACGAATAAAAATAAGAACTAGGCAGTAGAAGAAAAAAAAACTTCCCTTGCAGCCATCATTTTATCCAATGAGAAACAGCAGACGATAAAATGCTGTAGCACCACTTAGGTACTGTGACATTTATCGCAAGGATGTTTATTTCTATGAATTAAAAATTTAGTTCAATAATAACCATCTCTTGAATACTAAAAATAAATGAGATTTTAAAAGAATGCTTATTTTGATATTCCAATTCGAAATAGAAATTGTCAAATCACTTACAGCTGTGAAACTTGGCTGGAAATTTCTAGAATTTGAAAAAAAATATTTTTAAAAAATGTATATAGAATATTATTGCTATTTTAACTGTAGTGGGTTCGGAGTGAATGGACTTTATTTGAGGACAGCAAAAACAAATTTATTTACATGATGACTTGAGAAAGTAAAACAAATAAAAACAACTCAGCAATCAACAGTCACTTGCAGCGTAAATGCAAACCTTACGCATAATAAAAACAGACTGCAAAACAGATATCGTGTAGCACAGCAACAGTAAGTCACAGCGAGCTCAATTATACAACGTTAACAGCAAACGCAAACACAGCTCACTAATCCTCTAGTCTAGCGAGACGCTTCTTTTCCGAGAGAAAACTCTCAATTAACTGCCGGGCTACGGCAAACCGTCCATTATATTGCCGGGCGAGCGCGAAACACTGCAAGCGATCCAGCGGCTTCCAAACTATTCCTTTCACCAAACCAACTCGGCTGGATTGAAGCTCGCCAAACGCCGCCAACCTCCTCGCAAGGTCGTAACAATATTATAAAATAAGGAATTTTCAAAAAATTATCTGAATTGCTAGATTTTTTTGCTTGGTTATAATTTAATGGTTATTCATCTACCTAAGACTACAGCAGAATTTTTCTACTGAATATAATAGATTGTGTCATTATTATAGTTTCTTTGTGATATGATTTTATATATAAGATTTATATAATCCATATATAAAAAAACTAATAAAATTTCATGTATTGTAATACACTGAGAAGCAAAAAAAAAACAAGTACACGTTTTTAATATCGTGTACTTGTTTTTTCGTGTAATATCGTGTACCACGAGCGCGTATAAGTGCCGCAACACGAAGTGGTATGGACTCAGCTAAAGTCTGAAGTAATATATATAAAAAAACTGAAGTAATATATATATAATAAGTCTGAAGTAATATATATATAATAAATATATAAAAAAACTAATAAAATTTCATGTATTGTACTACACTGGGAAGCAAAAAAAAAAAAAAAAAAAACACGTGTTTAATATCGTGTACGGTCCCCACGAGCGCGTATAAGTGCCGCAACACGAAGTGGTATGGACTCAGCTAAAGTCTGAAGTAGTGTTGGAGGTAACTGGCATCATGAATCATTCAGGTATGTCCATAAATCTGTAATATTTCTAAGTGTTGGTGATCTTCTTTGAAAACCACGTTGCAAAAAATCCCAGATTTACTCAATAAGGTTCATGTCTGGGGGTTTAAATGATCTGCGAAAGTTTTTAAAGTCAGAAGAGTGTTCCTGGATAACTCCGCAGCAATTCTGGAAGTCAGGGGTATTGCATTGTCCTGCAAATTCCCTTAATCCATCGGAGTGCACAATGGTCATGAATTGGTTCATGCAGGAGGTTTACGTACGATTCACCAGTCGGATTCTTATCTACACGAATCAAGGGTCCCTTATTACTCCATTTGTACACGCCCCTCACCATCAAAGAGTCTACGAAACTTAAACAGTCACCCTGTTGACATGGAGGGTCTATGGATTTATGAGGTTGTCTCCATAGCCGTATACGCCCATCCAATCGATACAATTTTAAACGAGACTCGTTAGACCAGGAATCGTATTTCAAGTCATTAAGAGTCCAATGTTGGTGTTGATAGGTCCAGAAACGGCGTAAAGCTTTGTGTTGTGGAGTTATTAAGGGTACACGAGTGTGCCGCCAGCTTTCTAAAAGAGGTAGCACGTCTTCCTCGTGTTCTGGGAGTCCCGAACACGAGGCATGGCGAACACGAGGCAGTCGGGCATGGCTGTTCTTCTGTGTGCTATCTATGAATGTGTGACTGTGCCCCCCTGTAAGAAAGGGCTGTGCAAGCAAATGTGGTGAGTGTGTAGCTAAGTCGTATTCTTGGTCCTAGTTGGCGCTACTTCAAAAACAAGAGACGCTCCTTTCGGCTTAAATCTGCTGCTGTATCATCGGGGGGCTTGTCCATAGGCAAGTGCCATAATTAACAACAACAACACGAGTGGGCTTTCGGCTCCGAAAGTCTATATCGATGCTGAATAGTTGAATGGTTCGCAGGCTGACACTTGTTGAAGGTTCAGAATTGAAATTTTCAGCAATTTGCGGAAGGGTTGCGCTTCCGTCACGTTTGATGATTCTTCCCAGTCATCGTTGCTCCCTTTCATGAAATATTTTTTATCGCAATTTTGAAGGAGATTTGATATTGTACCGGATTTTCGGTACATGGCCACTTGCTCTATCGTTGTTTATGTTTCGAGTAACGAAGTAAGACCATATAATGTGAATTAAATTATAATAAAAATATTATTTATTTATTTATTTTCGAAGTAATCTTTACACATATATGCGTGATGTTGTCCTCATATTGCTCTTGAACATAACAAACAAAAATTTCTCGTCATTCTGCGCAAATTATATGGGCAAAATGCACACATTTGTTCTTTTTAAAATTTCGTATTGTTCAGGTCATTGAATGTTTAAATTCAATTTTAGAAGATCACTTATAATAGTCCTTGTTGATCGGGGCAAAGCTGATATGTAGAGACGCTTCTGCATACCTTGGAGCAAGAAAAACTTTAATAAAATCTTCATCTTCCGATTCATTCTCAGAAGTAGAATGATCTTCCACACTTAATTCTTTCAATAATTCAAGGATAGCTTCTGGCCTACCCTACAAATTTTCACCGTGAAAATGCTTCGACATCGCCGAGCATATACAGTAATACATTCTTAATACTAACGGGACAGATAAACATTCGTCTCTGAGACGACTATTGCTCTGTATATGCTACAAGCAGAAATATTTCGGGGAAAATTAATTTCTACATCTGTAGTTCCCAAGCTCAGATAAAGTTACTGAGTAGAACGATCTATTTCCCGTTATAGGGGAATAATAGTCAAAGTTACTTCGCAAGCGTTCGTCCAGGAGCATTCTAGGGTTAAGATAGTTGCTTTGTTTTAGATTGTCACAATGTTCTTGCAAGAAACAACTGCAGATGTTGGCATTTAAACATATCAAATTTTCGCACATTACCCGTAAATGCATGAATTGAATTGTTGCTTTCCTCATAATTTCTGGGTATATACCGTGTAATACCTTCTTTCAAAAGGTTATTCAAATAATTTAAAAGTATGTTTGACAAGAAGTTATGTATCAGAAAACAATTCCTGTATTATTTAACTGTATTCCGCATCTTTATTTATTTAGATTTTTTTTCAAAAAAAATTAAATGAGGTACCCGTGAAAATAAAAACTAGAAAAAAAAAGAAATTTAATTCAAAGACACAAAGAAGTGACGAAGGTGAATATCTAACAAAGTTAGTTTTTTTCTCTTTTACTCGGAACTCATTAAAAGGAAATTAATACTTCGATAATTAATTCACTCGATTTCTTTTCAGCAAAAAAAAAGGACAACAAATAAAAGTATGTCTTCATTGGAAAAAAAATCTTCGAGATATTTAGTTCTCAGACGAAAAAAGAATTCCAACTAAATAGGCTGGCAAAAATATGAAGTGAAATAAAAGATAAAATAAAATGCAGAGTAAGAGAGAAAGAACAACGGAAACGTAATAGTTGAAAAAAAGTGAAAATCCTTCAAAGACAATTAAGCAGCTAAACATATTTGAACGAGAGAATAATCAAAGAAATACAGAAGTAGGAAGGAAATCGCAGGAAAAAAAATAACCGTAATAAAACTAAGAATTAGGTAGATGTAGAAAACAACTCTACCTTTGCATAATAGTATTTCAACCAATTAAAGAAGCAAACGATAAGACGCAGTAGTAGAATCAATGTGACACTTATCGCAACAGAAATTTACAACTGTGAATAATTAAAGGTTATCGCAAAGTTAATGCACGATTTCACTCGTGCATTAAACTGTTGAAAACCCTATTAAAAAGAATTTTGACGGCTGATAATTTAGATTTAGTAAAAATGGAGAGTTACTTGGAGAGAACACAAGATTTGAATGAAATAAAAACATAGTTAGTTTTTTCTTAAATTATTATATTTTTATTGAATTCTAAAATACATAGAATAGGGTTATGTAGGAACTAACACCTAGGACAAAAGACCTCCATCATGGCAGTGCTGGTACCAAAGCCGGCCGTTACTACGATGGGGTCCGGATGAAAGAAAACATTGGTAACCCTAACTTTTTATAAAGCAAGGAAAAAAAATACTAACACCAACTTGAATACATATTGTTAATGCCTGCTTATTCAATGCGTGATTTTGTTTCTGCCAATACAATTACTTCATAAAAACTGAAATCCAGGGGCATTGATGAAATATGCATTGCTCAGAATTGATAATTTAATTTATCTTCGTTTCACTTTTTGTTTTTGCAACGAAATTTTTGTTTTGCAATATAAATAAACACGCATAGATGAACCCATAAAAATAATACATTAGATGCAGAAAAAGTAAATAGCTGATGATTTATAAGTCCATTTGTAACTAACCTCAGACTTGGCTTCTGGCCTCCGCTTGAGGCCCGAATTAGTGCCCCTCTGCCTTGTTGTTGTTGTTGTTGTAACTTAAGGCACTTGCCATGGACAAGTTTTTCTGGGTGCAACAGAAGAGAGCATCACCCCCCTGGAGCACTTTTTTTAAGATCGCCAACTCGCCGAGCTCTTCCGTCTTGTCTCTCGGAGGAAGATATCCTCCATCTAAAACATCGGGTTGCCATATTTGGCGCTAAATCTCCAATGTGAAGAGGGGGTGATGATCTCTACGGATCAACCGCTTCTGCTGATACTATCAGCAGATTTTGAGGCTAAGATGTGCGTCTCTTTATTTTTATAAGTAGCGCCATCTAGGGCCAAGAGTACGACTTAGCTGTACACACATCACAATCCTTTTTAGGAGGCGAACTTCATTCATGCTTATTCATTCATTCATCCACAGATCGTAATTTAGATCTGGAATAGAGAACGCTCACCTTTGACCCAGTGCCCCCAGGGGTATTACACTCGATATGGAGAAATTAGCGACCACGACAGATTTAACGAGCACCAACTTAGTCTTAACATGTCTCTAGGAAATTTCTTTATTCACAAACTAACGTTTACCCCCCTTTTCATAGGTACAACTAAATTCATTGTCTAATAGCATCGTTAGTCAACGTTCAAACAGAAACGTGCAAACAAAGCATGTGTAAACGCTATTATTGATCAGAACACTATTTTCAATGTGACCCCCCCCCCTCTTGGATGGGCGACGTTGGCTGGTAAATACGCACTTTATTGTCGAAATTTTGCATGACCATTTTGCATAAACATGACTGAATTTCTTTGCCATAACGTTCAATTTCCTCCTTCAACGTACGTATGCTTGTGGTTTGTTGGTCTAGACCTTTGATTTCAAATCACCCATTAAAAAGATATCTAATAATTTCAAATCTCACAATCTAGAGGTGCATTTTTTAAAGACTCATTATTTTTGACACTGTGAAAAAAACTGAATTGAGATGGCGATAAAGTGCTAAGTTTGGCGCTCCTCTGGCTTTTTGTGTGTTCACGAATTTTTGTGTTCACGAATTTTGGATTTTAGAAGCGTGGTTGTGTTTGATTAATAAAGTTGCCACTCTGAAATTGAAACGATTGAGATTTTTTTCAGAGACAATGTTCAAGATCGAAAGCACATTTTCAATCGCGTTATAATGCTCCATTTTGAATAACCGAAAATGTTAGTTGTCAAATGAATTTCTTAATCAGGTTGGCGACACTTTAACCTCATGAACGGTGAAAAATTCAAACCTTTCGTTAGTTTTGGGACACTCTTTAATTTAGTTTCGTTTTGGAAATTTTCTATCACTCGCGGCTGTTAAAAAGTCACATTTTGGTTTAATTCTACTCTCAGAATCCCTGCGTAAATTTTTAATTGTTAAATTACTAAACTCTGTAACAAGACTAAAAACATTCTAAAATACTTAAGGTTTGAATATTAGTTTTGTGTTAGGTAAAAAAATAATTTTCTGTGTGTAATGAAAATATAACAGAATTTAAATTAAATATTTGACAACCGTTTATTTGAATAAAAATTTAAAAAATCTTAAAATGTATTTTGTTTGAGCTGATAGTTTGTTCATTAATAATTTAATATTCATCTGCCATTGCCTGAAGGTCAGTTGAAAAAGTTTGTGAAGAGAAAGTAACTAAACACTTTCAAAAAGTTGAAACTTTCAGGATGCTTTTCATGCATAAATAATGACTGGGACTTTTAACAAAATTTTAGACCAGCTGTCAATTTTTTTAAAGAGGAAGTCTCTGAAATAAAAACAGGAATATATTATTTGGTAATCTATTCACGTTGGAATATTCGAGGAATGTTTTTGGTTCTTCTAATCAATAATGCTATTTCTTTTCAAAAAGTATACAACATCTTCTGAAAAATCTTGGAATTCTAAGAATAAAATAAAAATACTGAATTTCGTATAAAAAATATGTAAATAAGAGGTGCTCGTTTCCAAAACCTTAATTTACTATACAACTTCGGTTACAAATCAATTGTCGATTTTTTAAGTCATGCGAAGGAAGTATTGCTTTCTAAATGTAAATGTTATAAAGTTTTGAAAAGGATTTCATGTCCAAGTGATAAATTAAAAAGTTTTGAAAAAGGAACTTTTACATGGAAAAATATTTTACTTATTTTGTTTACTTCATTTCAACTGTTAAAATATCAACGATCTTACATTGTTAATTTCAAAAATTGCTTCAAAAAACTTTAATGTTATTCAGTATATGCTAAAAAAACAAAACAAATGTTAAGTTTAGTTAAAAACTTATAAAGCATAAATAATAAGTAAGAGAAATGAATTTATTTTCTATAACAAAAAAAAATCGACGCACCAAGACGTTATTCGATTGAGACGAAAATCAGTGGATAGGAAGACAATGTATAGAAAAGTAAATGATTAAAATCTCAGAACAATTGAATAATTTATTTCAGAATTACAGTAACAAGTTCAATAAGGTGTTGACCCGCCTCTAGCATGGATAAAAGCTGTCACACAGCGTGGCATAGACCGATAAAGCTTTCGGATGGTATTCTGCGGTATTTCCTGTCCAATTCACTCCAATTGTCGAATGAGGTCATCAACATTCCGTGGCAGGTGCAATCACCTTCCCATCATATCCCAGACACACTCCATAGGAGTAAGATCTGGCGATCTAGAAGGCCAAGGAAGTGTTTGAAAAGCTTGCAGACAGTTCATAGCAATATGTGCCATATGTGTAGGGGCACTGTCCTACTGGAAAATCTGCCGAGAGTACTGTAAAAGGAGCGGCAGCAAAGCAGGACTTCGAACAAACAACAGCAAAACATCTGCTGGATAAGCAGTTCCGATGTGCTGGAGATCAAACCGTTCATTCATTGGACGCCAAAAATTAATTATTTTCATATCTGGCCAAAACACACATGCATACGAAATTTCAAAATTATCGGATGATTGCTACTTGGAGGGTCGACTTTTTTTTTGTTATATACTGCAATCTGAAATATGTTATAAGCATTCGACTAATACCAATGTTTTTCTTCATAGGACAAACACATTTTTAATGTTTCTTTAAACATAAAAATACGAATTAAAGCAAAACAAATGGAGTTTGATTTATTTAAAGCTCAGTTTTTTTCGAGAAAATGTAAGAAAAAAATTATTCTATAAACACTGTTTCATCATAATTTTACTTTAAATAATCTTTGTATTCTACTTTACACGAGCTAAAATCAATTTTTAGAGATAATTACAGCAGCATCTTTTCGGTAAGCTCATGAAATTTTATTACACGCTAAAAAGTTTGGAAGTAATTGTTGCTTTCTTGGGGAAAAAAAATGTTTCCTTTTAGAAGTTAGAAATTTTTACTTCATAATCTGGCAAATGAAAATTTATGAATTTTCTAAATTTGTGAGTTAATACTATAAAACGATTAACCATTTCAAACATTTTCTAGACATTTTATAGATCTATCTATTGTCAGGCCGGTGGAATATGATATATATTTTTGATACACCAAAAACTATCATTTCAATAAACAAGGGTGAAATAGTATTCTATTGCGGATTAAACGGCATGATGGCGGCATGCTTATCGAGGATATTTCCGTTTATGTTACTTGTTGTCTATGTTGAAAATAAATCTAGTGTTTATAATATTTTATATTTCAGAGTTTGACTAAATCCACTCATCTTTCCATAAAATGCCTTATATACATTCATTTTGCAGTATGTCCTTTATATTACATATATAAGAGGTCAGGTGTTCTTTTAACGAGCACCTCGCATAACCCATTCGATGCCAACCACGAATATACTTGTGGTTGATAGGGTGTTACCCATTGTCAGCACGAATATACTCGTGATACTTTCAATATATTATAACGTACAACTTGTCAAACTTGCAAACTTTTTATGCCCACAAACATAAATATACAAGTGCAAAAACTTGAAAAAAAAAGCTACAAATAAATTATTTTTACAAAAATTCTACTTGTGGTGGGATGTAGATTATGTGGTGTCCGTGCATGGAAGCAACGAGACGAATGTTGTTGGAAACATTTCCTTTTAATCATCATACTCACACACTATGTACAAACACGCAAAGACAACACGTAACACAAAGACATTCCAGTACACAGCTGCCTAGGACGGAGTTACCTCTCTCCCTGCTACCAGCGCAAAGCATTATGGGATGGCGCGCGTGATGACGTAATCACGCACTGCCATCTAGTAACCAAAAGGGAAGTTAACTAATATCCAAAAGAGAAGGCGAGAATAATGCAACTGCTACATCCTCCCCCTACACCGCCTCAAACCGTCCCGGCGAGGTGGTGTGATATTGGATACTTTGGCACTTGTGTCAGGATTGCTATTAACATTTGAAGGTTGCCTGGGAGGTCCAGTTTGAGTTTGTTTGGGAGGTCGACCTCTTTTCTTTAAAGGCATCACAGGAGATTGGTTCTGTGTTGCATTTCTAAAAGGTGTAAGAGCTGATGCATGGTATACACCTAAAGGTTCATCAGGTTTGTCGCAACTAGCTATTACGAAGGATGAGGGTGATTTCTGGGATAAAATTCTATAAGGTCCATCTTTCCTTGGCATAAACTTGGCAGTTCTACTTTGGTTCGCTTTACTTAACTGGTGAAGCTTTACCCAAACTAAATCATCAGGTTTATAGTTAGGGCTCGGTTTACGTGATTTATCAGCATATGTCTTTCGACGATCTTGACTTTTCTCAATATTTTCTTTAATTTGAGACATGTTTCTCTCAAAACGTTTTAAGTAAGGTGTGAACTCTGGAACAAAATTATCATTATGAATGACAGACCGTAGATCAGTTGTAACATCATCTAAAGTTCTTAATTCTCGGGCAAAGTTCAGGTAAGCTGCAGTGCAACCTGTAGATTCACATTTTGCAGTGTTCAATGCAAATCTAATGGATGGTAATTTCTCAGTCCATAAGGTATGGTTATTACCTACCATGATTGCCAAACGAGGTTTCAAGTCTCTGTTTTTACGTTCAACCGGATTTGCCTGTGGATGATAAACAGGAACTAGACTTTGATTAATTTTTAATGTATAACACAACTGTTGCATGATGGCGCTAACAAACTGTGTACCATTGTCACTTATTAAACGACGGGGTAATCCATATCTTAAGAAGACTTCATTAAGTAGTGTTAATGCACACTCTTTAGCAGTAGCTCGCTTTAATGGGAATAACTCTACCCATTTGGTTGTGCAATCTTCAACGATGAAGATCCACTTCATACCTTCACTCGATTCTGGTAAGGGTCCAAAGAGATCTACAGCTATACTTTCAAAACGTTGAGCAGGAACAGGTGTCTGCAAAAGACCAGCAGGTTTTTGGTTCGTTGCCTTATATCTTATGCAATCTTCACAATTCTTGACATAATCAGTAATATATTTCCTCATGCCTGTCCAATAATATCTGGATGATATTCGAGAAAAAGTTCCATCAGCTCCGTAATGAGCAGCTGTAGGAGCATCATGGTGAAGTTTTAAAATGTTCTCTCTTTCATGACATGGGACAACCAATTGAGCTTCATCCTCTTCAGAATGTGGAGAGTAGCGATAGAGTACTCCTTGATTTAAGACATATCCCCTTTGCGTCCAATTTGCAAAATCAACACTTTTGTCAGTATCCTCAAAACAATCTATGATCTTCTTCAGTTCAGGATCTTTCAGTTGTTCAGTTCTAAGTTCAGCAGCTGTTCTTGATGGGACATCAATAACAATAGTTCGTAATTCACAAGTGTCTTTATCATTACACTCAGGTCGAGAAAGCATGTCAGCGACGACGTTGCATTTGCCTGGAAAATAATCGATTTTCAAGTTATAGGACTGAATTTGAAGTGCCCATCTGGCTAACCTTCCAGTGGGTGACGATAAAGTCATTAACCACTTTAAGGGTTGGTGATCAGAGGCTACAGTAATATCAGCACCTTCAATATATCCTCGAAATTTGTTCAAGGCCCAAACAACAGCCAAAGCTTCTCGTTCAGTTGTCGAATAATTCCTTTCAGCAGAACTCAAGAGTCTACTGGCATATTCTATTGGTCTTTCATCTGCAAGATCTTTTCCCTGTAGAAGAACTGCACCTAAGGCGTAAGCACTTGCATCCGTCCGGATGATAAAAGGTTTAGTGGGATCAACTTGCTTCAATACGGGTGGAGTTACCAGACATTGCTTTAAAGTTTGAAAGGCTTGCTGCTCTTGTTTACTCCATTTCCAAACAGTATTCTTTTTTGTCAGATTGCTAAGGGGTCTAGCAATATCGGAAAAATTCGGGATGAATTTCCTGTACCATGAGCAGGTCTGCAAAAAGGATTGTAATTGTTTAATATTTCTTGGACAAGGAATGTTCTGAATTGCAGCAACTTTATCTTGATCTACTTCAATTCCTTTAGAAGTTATCCACAATCCCAAATATTTCACACGAGCACATGAGAATTTACATTTTTCTCTATTTACGCATAATTTAAATTTGCGGAGTCTTTCGAAAACCAGCTTCAAGTCTTGAATATGTTGTTCAAAAGTTTCTGACAATACAAATATATCATCTAAATATACTAGAATATTAACTGTAGGGAGTCCATTTCGGAACTGGTCCATAAGTCGTTGAAAAGTTGCTGGGGCGTTTCTGAGACCAAAAGGCATTCTTTTGTATCTAAAAGTACCAAAAGGGCATACAAATGCAGTTTTGTCCCTATCAGCAGGATTGACTTCAATTTGATGATATCCAGACTTTAAATCAAGAGTAGACATAAAAGCAGTGGATCTTGCATCATGTAACAATGTATCCATAACCGGAAGTGGATACTTGTCAGGTTTGGTTATAGAATTTAGTTTTCGGTAATCTACGCACAATCTGATTTTTCCATTAGGCTTTGGGACTAAAACTACCGGTGCTGCATAAGGCGATTCGCATTCTTCTATGACATCATTGGCTAAAAGTTCACCAATTTCTTTATTTAAGAGCTCTTTCTGTTTTGACGACAGTCTGTAAGGTGCAGATGCAACTGGTGGTTGGTCACCTGTGTCAATAAAATGCTTAACATAAGGAGTTGGCTCTCCCCCTAGTCGGAAAATATCTTCATTTTCATTAAGCAAGGCAGTTAAGCGATTTCTCGATTTCGCATCAAGATTCTGACCTTCTTCTTGGCGTAAACAAGGATAATTAGTCTCAGGTGCAACAGAATTGTTTTGCACTGAACTATCACTAGTTACTGAATTCGTCGGACAATAACTATTATTGATTTCGACAGGGCTATTATTTGTTGGTATGGGGAGATCTTTAGCAAAAGGTATTTTGCAGTTCGGTTTATCCCCAAAATACCAGGAATTTTTTTTAATATCCATTACAATTCCTGATTTCCTCAAAAAGTCAACTCCGAGGAGAGTGCGATTCCCTTTAGCATGTGGGAGAAAATGTAATTCAGTGAGGAAAGTTCGGCCAAGCACTGTGATCGGCACTGTAGTTTTCAAAACAACTGATGTTGATTGTTGACCATCAGCCAGACAGATAGCAAGGTCAATCTCTGTGAACTGCTGTCCACGCTTCTTTAAAAAATTAAACATCAATTCTCCTCCAATTGATTGATTGGCTCCTGTGTCAGCACAAACTGTTCCTGAAGCTTCATATACTTCTATGGAAATTAAGGCTACTGGAGAGGTAAAACAGGTAAACATTTGTATAGCATTAACCGGTGAATGGTCTTTCCTTGAAGAACAATTTGGACACTTAGATTTGATAAAGCCAGGATTTCCACAGTCATAACAATAAACAGAATTCTCCACATGTCGGGATGGCCTGTTTGAATTAGAACCAGTAATGTTCTGAGAACTCGATGGAATTGATTTCTCATATTTAGCAAATTGGGTTTTCTTGAAGTTCTGCTCACTAGCATTTTTAGAGAGTTTCGGTTTAAAGAGTTCTTGCGACTTTGGAGTTTTTACTAATTTTTGATGAGGCGACTTTATGTTTTCATAAAAATCCAGCTTTTCAGCTAACAAGACAGGATCATTTAGTGTTTCCCAAATATCTAAAAAATGATTTTTATAGTCCGGAGGACATCTTTTCTTTATTTGATCAGAAAGCATAAGTTCTTTTAATTTCTCAAATGAATCGATTTCCAATTCATTAATCCAACCTTCAAAGTAGGTTCGAAGCTCAAAGAAGAAATCTTTCCATGTGGAATCATCTCGTTTTTGATGTCGACTGAAAAGAATTCGAAAACGATCAGCTGTCAGCTTAAACCGTTGTAATAATATACCACGGATATGGGTATAGTCCTTAAATATTTCCTCAGGCTCTCTTGCTATTAAATTACTTACCTCACTTGGGAGTACACCCATTAAATAAGATACCCAATAATCATTAGAAACATTTAAAAGTTTCATTTGTCTTTCGAACATAGTTAAAAATAATGAAATATCATCTGTTTCAGGGCGAAACGTTGGTAAGACTGTTTGTAAATCAAATCGCTTTGGAATAGAATCAGTTTGATTAGAGTTTGATAAATTTAAATTTTGGAGCTTAAGCTTCTCAAGCTCAAATGCTCTTTCCTTAGCCAATTTTTCTGTTTTCAAAGTTTCTTCTTCTAGCTTTTTTCTGTTTTCTTCTAACTTTTTCCGTTCATCTATAATGTTATTGAACGTATCAGTCACGAACTGTTTATTTTCGGCATAGAATGCAGATTTCGTTATTTTGTCATGCAAAACAATTATCTTATCTTCGGGTGTTGCATCTAAACCTAATTCCAATGCTAAATTGTAGAGGTCAATTTTTTTACCTTTAGCTAGAAAAGCCATTTTCCCTACGAATTATTCGATTAAATAGGAAGTTAAATTAGAAATTTGATTACGAAGTAACAGTTGCACATCTACCTTCTCCCCTGAACATACAACAACAACAAAAAAAAAATCATTAAATAGGTAGAACACAAATGAAAATCTCCGTTAGTTTTTAGAATGCAATAATAATAATAATAAATCTATCAAAAAATCGTTACACTGAAAAAGAAATAATAAATCTATCAAAAAAATCGTTACACTGAAAAAGAAATAAATCTATCTGAATAGCTTTTTACAATAACAAAGATCTGAAAAGAAAACAAAAAAAAGTATTCAGTGCTTGTTTAGATGGGTCACTGCAGGGGGGTGACTCAGCGTACGAGACTTGGTGTCTCCACTTCAAGGACACAGTAACAGAGAGAAGAGTTTTGGTACGTTAACTTCCGGACAAAGAAATATCAACTACAATAAATTAGTTAGCTCTTAAATTAAATACAAAAATACAGCAAATACATAATGATATAGAATACCTTACTATTTAAAAGATATATTCTTACGCACTTTCAATGAAATAATAAAAAAAATCAAATCAATGAGATTAAATAAAAATAACACAGATACTTCAAAATATAATTTGCAACGATAGATATGCTTAGAAAATATAGCTTAACTAATTAATTTAAGTAACTTAGAAATTATTAAATATTAAATAGCAAAACATTTCACAGATAAGGAAGAATCAAATATGCAGTAATGTTATATTCAATGCTGGATGCTGTTGACAAACAAAATAAAATGTAAAAGTTTATACACTTATCTGGAATTGAACAGAAACGACCAAACAAAACAAATGAATTTTCGGAGCTGTAAATTTGATAAAGTGGACACTTTCACAGGAAATGCAGATTTTGCTTGAGAAACACAATAAATTATACTCGGTACAGGGGTCGACGTCCTGTACGAGTTATGATTTGAACTGAATACTTGAGTATTCTTTTGGACATCAACGATGGCAGCCGTTGTTGCTGGCGGATATTTTCCTTGTGCTTGTTGGGACAACTTCACATTTATTTCATCACTTCACAATGCGGAACCATTCCCAGGTCGGGAAAAATTATTTTGCGTAAGGACGACACAAATCTAAATTCTTTTCGTAGGTTGCCGATATGATGGAGCGAAAATATTTTGATAGTTGAGACGACGTTACTTTTCATCCATTAGAAGTTATTTTCCTTTGTGTGCCAAATGTGATGGCACGAAGATGCTTCAAGATTGTCGGGACGACACACTTGCATTTCATTAGAAAACTATTTTCCGTTGGGCGCCGGGTGGCGCGAAGATTTCCTAGTGATCGTCAGGGTGACCTTCACTTCCATCGGAACTCATTTTACGTTGGGCGCCAGATGTGGTGGGATGTAGATTATGTGGTGTCCGTGCATGGAAGCAACGAGACGAATGTTGTTGGAAACATTTCCTTTTAATCATCATACTCACACACTATGTACAAACACGCAAAGACAACACGTAACACAAAGACATTCCAGTACACAGCTGCCTAGGACGGAGTTACCTCTCTCCCTGCTACCAGCGCAAAGCATTATGGGATGGCGCGCGTGATGACGTAATCACGCACTGCCATCTAGTAACCAAAAGGGAAGTTAACTAATATCCAAAAGAGAAGGCGAGAATAATGCAACTGCTACATACTTTATTTAACCCGTTCGCTGCCAAGCCTAAATTATATGAGGTTATTACCATTGACAACCCCGAGTAGACTCGTGTTTAATTTTTATACTTGCAAATGATTATTTATGACAAAATAAGTGTATTTATTTTGAAATAATAAAACTTAGATAAACAATAACACTCCAAATAGAAATAGCAATAGCAATGGGAATAACCTCCTACAATTTAGGATTGGCAGCAAATAAAATAATTAGCCAAGAAAAATATAATAAAGTAACTCGTATAACGAGCAAAACAAAATATAAACTGACTCGCGTAGTGAGCAAAACAAAACATAAAAAAGCGACTCGCGTAATAAGCGATGTTTTGTAGAACGAACGGCGAGGTGACATCATAACATTAAATATTAGATTTGTCTCCCTTAGTCTGTGCTGAGCAATTGTTTGAAGAGAATCCTTATATAAACATGAAGAAGGTTTTGACGCTTTCGATTCCGAACTGGCTTTTGTGGATTTTTTTAACAAGATTTTATCTCTCTCTACGATACCTAAACACTGATTGTTGTGAAACGAAACGGAATGTAAACGCCACCAGGCGGCGATGTCGTGACGCCAGCCTGCGAGCTGCGTATTTGGTCAGTATGGATTGTGATCTCATCTGAGCTGTATGGTGTAGCTGTGTCTTCCTTTGTCAATAAACGTTATGTGTTTAAAAACCCTTTGAACTTATTTTGACTGAAATACCCCGCATCTGGTAGATGCAGACCTGTTTGATTCTGAATGAGTTTATGTTTAGATTTGGTTTTCGAACACTGATAGAAGAATGCAGCCAGAAAGACCAAAGAATTTATGGATATGCAAACTGAATGACAGCAAACAGCTGCTAAGGAGATTTGGTCTGAGGAGGAGGAAATAATTTTAGCGGAGAAAGCATCTTCTAATGAAATATGGAATATAATATTGAATGTATAAGAAATTACCAAAAAACATCATTCAGAAACGCAGTCTTTAAGTTTATTATAAATTCATTCAGAGATAACGTTGAATCTCATATTCGCCAAATTTTAAAACATGTCAAAAACTGACATCTTTAGTTGATTTTTCATGAAAAAAAGACAGGTATTTTAAACAATAAATTACATTACCATAAACTAATTTGATATTTTTGAATTAAATGCATTGCTCTGACGTACAGTCTCCAACAAAAAAAAAATGAATAAAACCGGAATATATCTATAACTTTGTTATTTACTGTTGCATCTTCAAAAATCGGTGTCTGTGCAAATGAATTAAAATTACAGCTTTATTGAGATAGGCAAACTGATTAACCGAGATAATTAACTACTATTTCAAAATTTTCCCATCACAGAAATCTTGATTAAAAAATATATTGGATTTCATATTTGAAATAAAGTCTCGAATACATTTTAGATTTGTATAAAATTTTAGTTGGCGCTGTATGCTCAAGAAAATTATAAATGAGTGTTTTAAAGGCAGCCAGGGACATTTAAAATAACTTTTTGCAATTTTCGCTATAGCAATTTGAAATTTTACAGGCATTAAGACTGACACTATAGAAGATTACACAAAATTTTAAAGCATTATATTAATTTATTTATGAGTTAGAGGGTTAAAACAATATAATATTAGTGATAAATAACATTAATGAAAAATGTTCCATGAGCTCCAAATTTATTCGAAAGTGCTCCATTTTTTATTATTACTTACTCTAACCCTTTTGAAACAAAAGTTGGTATTAATCTTGAAATTTGAGTAGGAAAAAATTAACCAATATCAAAATTAACCAATGTGATAACTCAAAACAATTAATTTCTTTTAAAAGTTTAAATAGTCTTAAGTTATTATTTTGGTTAATTTTGATATTTCGCACTCAAACTTCAAGATTAATCCAAACTTTTGTTTCAAAAGAGTTAGCGTAAGTAATAATAAAAATTAGAGCTCTTTCGAACAAGTTTGGAGCGCCTGGAGCGTTTTTCATTAGCGTTATTAATCGTTAATATTATATTATCTTAACCTACCTAACTCATAAATAAATTAATATAATGCTTTGAAATTTGTGTATCATCTCCTATAGTATTACTCTTAATGCATGTAAACTTATAAATTGCCAAGGGGAAAATTGCAAAAAGTCATTTAAAAGGTCCCTGGTCGCCTTAAAAAATACGGTTTTCATAGTAATGTTTATACTTTTTAAAAAAATTTGACCATTTCTTTCAGAAAATAAATATGAGTTAGGGTTTTATTTTTCCTCTTTCTGTAATTTCCGTTTAATCTATGAATTATTTTTTCAAACATGATCTTTTTTTTTCAAACATGATTCTTGGCAAGAAGTGAAATTAAAAATTTGAGATCTAACATATTAATTTTGTATGGTGAATAAAAAGTATCGATTAAATATATCATTTAAAAATAAAGGAAAAAATAAAGAAGTAGCTATCAATTATTTATCATACACACACACGAATTTTTCTTTCATTCTTTTTACTACAAAAAATGTTTCTCATAAATTTTACAACAAAAATGATGAATTAACCCGAAATTCCGAAGCATTAAATTATTTTAAGACACATTGTTTCCTAAAAATTGTCGAGAGAAAAATGTATTATCACTCTGATTAAGATGTATTATTATTTGTTTGTTTTTTAATTTTGGCAACTATTAGGAGCTGAATCCATTAGTAAATATATCAAAAGAATTCTCCGCTTCATTTATTTCATACACTGGAAAAAATCACACATCAAATTAGTGATCCTGCTTTTAAAATAATTTATTTCATTTATACAAGCTTTTTTTATTTTGTATGGATTATAATTAATATTTAAATAGTACTCTTTTTTACCTTTTTGATCTAAAATTCTATTCTTATTTTATGAGCAAAAATTTTCCACTGTTTTATTTTCATTAAAAATACAGTGTGCATATAAAATTTCGAATGGTTTTATTTAGTTTAAAATTTGTAAAAAGTGAAAAGTTTTGAAGTTGCAAATACAATTTCTGTTTTGTTTATGAAACAAATTGACAATTTTATTTTAAAAATTTAAATAAATTTAATAAATTTTAAATAAATTTATGATTTTTTCAGGTTTTAAAGAGACGGTGTTGAAACTAACTTAAATGAGTTCCATAGGAAATCTAATATGCACGTTATCTAATATTACCAATGTAACATAACATTACCAAACATTATAATAATATCAGGCCTTCATTTCGTTCGTTTCTCGCTGTTAAAATTGATTTAGTGCAGTGAATTATAAGTGATTTATGTGATTTATATGTGAATTCTTTTTTTTATCTCAACTTCAGAGGGAATTGAATACATTTTACCACCATAATATGTTTATGCTAGTTATAAATCGTTACCCATTTCGGCCATACCATTTCCAACCGTAGTATTATAAGTTCTTATTTTTCATTTAATTTTTAAACCTGATGGTGGCATTAGTCAGGACTTCCTGGTTCCTATACGAATGGTGAAAATGAAAAGAAATTAAATGTAGATGACTTTAATCACTAAGTACCAAGATTTTTTTTATTCCGCATTTTAAAAATTCAGGGATGAAAGGGTTAAAGTAGAAAAATAAACCTTAAACATTTAAATTAGAAATGTTTTTGAAACGAATTTCGTTGGTCTTAAAACTGATTTCTAGTTTTCTGCCAATCTTTATCTTTGAGATTTTTTTCGTATTGTTAAAAACCTTCTTACACAAGAACGTTGCGAAGATGCAGACTTTATTGTTCAGGAAAACATTCATTAAACACACGCAGTATAAGCTACAAATTCACAGCGAATTAACTCTACTTAATCCGCTAATTTCGACTAACTGCTGAGCTATAAAACACACGTCAACGAGAGAAATGATGCTCTCCCAAGCTAAGCCAACTAACGTGACTTGTTCTCCGTACTCATATGAACTCAACCTTAAGCCGCGCCCTTTAAATAGAGATCCAATAAAATGGGTAGAGTAAACGCTGAAATGGCTCACTCGTTCCGGATAAGTTTGTAAATTCCTCCAAATTTCTCTAAGAACATTTTTTTTTATTTCTTAGCTTCTACTACATGTTTTAGCGCGTAGTAAAAACCTTAGCGATCTCATTACGTTTCCAACACACCTACATCGCCAAATTAGTCAAAAATGGCGATCTTCTGTTGTAAAACAAATGAGAGCGGTCTTTTCTCACTGACGTATGATTCCATTACAATAAATTTTATACAATTAAACTATTTGCGAATATTTACAATTTTACGCAAAAATTCATAAATATTTATAATTACATCTAATTTACACAAAAACTCATAAATATTTATAATTTTTACAAATAAATTACACAAAAATTCATAACAGTGTGCTTAATATTATTTTTTCTAATAGTTTTTACTTCAATTCAATATTTAAGTATACTATAAAAATAAAAAGGTAAGATTGATAAGACATAAGCTTGTATTTTAAATATAAATTTTGGCATTATTCTATCAATAATTAATTTAAAATGATAGTCTTGTACCATTTGGATAGAAAGAATTATTTATATTTAAACAATATACCTATACATTAAAAAACAGAAGTATATATTTCAAATGAAAATAAATTGATTAATATTAAATCGCAAAATATTTCTTTCCTTGATTATCGATTGTAAGGTTGGAAATAAGGACAAATTTTCGAATTATTTCAGAAGTTAGTTTCTTTCATTAAAACAACTGAATGAAGAATAATTAGGTTTCTTACATCCTACAAAAGTTCTATAGTTTCCTATCTCAAACTTAACGGCTTTCAATACTTTATACAAGTAAGCATACATCGGGGAAATATTAAGCCAAATTTTATACATTGAACGAACCATAACCTAATGATAAATAAAATTATTTAAAGATTTTGTATGTAAGGGTTATTTTATAGAACAGATATATGATTTCTTATGATTTCACCTAAAAAATGGAATTCACAGATATTATTTTGACCACTGTTTGACTAGATTTACCCTTCTCTAGATTTAACCTAGATTCCCTCATACATTTACAATATAATATGATTTATATTTCGTATGATAGTATGATTTCAATATAGAGAAGGATATCGATTGTACATTATGGACACCATCCTTCTGAGTGATTGAATTCTAAAATTAAAAGGAAGACCTCCTGTTTTCTCAATTCTTATGAAGAGAACATCATAAATCAATCTTTCTAAGGAAGAAACACAAGTTAATATATTCATCACTCATATGTTAAAAAGAAGGGCGAATTTTCGCAGTTATATCTATGCGTTTCGGGAATCCGCCGTAATTTCGTTGCCTGGGTAATTGGGGCATTCCAATATTGTTAGTTTCAAAATTCAAGATTTCGATTATAATATATAACTTAAAACCCAATTGAATTTAATGACTTCACAGCATATTATACCAGAAATTTTCACAGCATATTATACCAGTTCGATTAAAAAGAATCGAACAATTTATCAAAAAGTGAGGTAAACAATTTGTAACCAAGCTGGATTATGATTTCATAAATCTTCTGTTAAGCTTTACAAACATAATCTAAGTCATAATACAAAATACTCTTAGGATTTACAATTTGTATTTTAGATTTCTTTAACAATATGAAACTGAATATGGTGTACTAATTTCTGGATATTCTAAAAATGAATCTTTCCAACCATTTTGAAGATTAACTACTATAAGATCGGAAGTGAAATATAATTTTTGGAAATAAGAGAAATTTTGAGCCAATTTCGGATTGATCATTAAGCAATATGAAATCAAAATGCATTAGGTTTCCACAAAACTCTATAAATACAAGTTTTAAGAATTCATTATTCTCTTTTTTACGGCTTCTTAAACCACTGCCAAAAAATAACTCTATTGCTTCACAATTGTTTTTTCATCCTCTCGGTCAGGCGATGGGAATGAAAAAGTAGCTGCTTACTTCTCCATTCTGGTATGACCAGCCATAAATCAAGTGGCGGGACGCCACAGCGGAGGATCAGAAGCCGGGGACGTATTCTAATAAATAAAGATCTCCGGAATGCTCTATGGGGATATTAGGAAGACCGACGAATAACGACTTCATGTCTATTTTCACAATGGGGGAAATAAAGCAGATGGTTCTCCACAGTTAATCACTGCATTTGTTTTAGTTGCCTGGGAAGATTCGCATGTGTATAACTCAGATGTATAACTGCTAATGAAATAGGCTCCTATTCAGTGTTTTAAAAGACAATTTTATAACTATTTTTTGTGGATGTTTTAATAACTATCGGTGCGTTTAGACATATATATTTTAGTAAAATTATTTTGATCCAATCAATTTCTTATTTTCTGATATATAGGAACAATTGGAGTTTTCTGGATTTAGAGTAAAAAAGGCAATTTTGAAGAATTAATTTCCTGTTTATGAATATCATAACTTAAATGCCGGCTTTCTGGCGCAGAGGTAGCGCGTCTTCCTCGTGTTCTGGTAGACCCGGGTTTGAGTCCCGGTTCGAGCATGGCTGTTCTTCTGTGTGCTATCCCTAGAACGTGCTTGGTTCCGTAGTGTTGGCTCTTCCCAAGGATCCAGGTTGAAAATTAGAAGAATGATTCGCCACATTGAAGAAAACAGAGATTTGTTTAAATTTTAAGAACCTTATCTATAAGGGTGGCTCTACAAATCCAAACCTTTTTCTGTTATTTTTGTGTTTGTACATATTTTTTTTATTTCTGTGTTTTTCTTTTTTATTATTGTTTCTGTCCTCGTCCCTAAATTTTTCTTTTGTATTTTTAGAATATTTCTCAACAATTTGTTATTTCAAACAAATCCAATAACTAGCTAAATTAACCACTTCTATTTAAATTCCAAACAGCTCATTGCCTCCAGCTTTCTTTACTTCAAAACTAAAATCCCCTATTTTTATGAAATTTTAACCGATAATTGTGTGACGCTTACCAGCAGTCACATTCCCTATATCTTCCACTTCATGCCCATTACACTGTTTAAATAACCAGGTGGTTATAGTTGCAGGGGCATGAAGCGGTGTTGTGTGTTGTGTTTTGTGTGCTATCTGTGAAATGTGTGAATGTGTCCTCCTGTAAAAAGGGGTTGTACAAGCTAATGTGGTGAGTGTGTAGCAAAGTCGTACCTAGTTGTCGCTACTTCAAAAACAAGAGGCGTTCCTTTCGGCTTAAATTTGCTGCTGTATCAGCGAGGGGCTTGTCCAATATGGCAAGTACCATAAGTAACAACATAACTTGAATGAATGACAGAATAAAAAGCGACATATGTTTTCTTACATTAATATTATATTTCTATCGATCTATCAATACATCAACAATTTGAATGCCCATCGATCTGTCAATAAGTACCAAGTGAATACTGATAACAGACTCTCAACCCGCAACGAAGGCAAACAGATTTAAACCACTAGGTCCCAACGACCGGACCACCGAAAAAGCAACACTGGCGGGAACTTTGGTTAAAATGAAAGGGTCATCACCGGTCACGGTACAACATTTCCAGCAGGAAATACGGCCCGTTATGGATGGGAGGAGCCAGTCACACTAATTAGTATGTTGTCTTTTCTTATGACACTTACCATTGAAAAGCTAGCTAAGGTAGTCAACGATTTAAGCCTAAAAAGTGTCTCTTGTTTGAGGTTGCGCCAACTAGCGCCAAGAGTACGACTTTTGTTACTCAGTCATCACATTCGCCTGCCCAGTCCCTTTATTAAAGGGTGGTACATTTATACACCTTACAGATAAACACAGAACAACCATACCCTAACCGGGACTCGAACCTGGGACTCCCAGATAACGGGGATGACGCTCTATCCCTATGCCAGGATGCCGGCTCAATTATCATAAAAACCAGGTTGGCAAGATTCAACCACCATGCCGGGAGCATCTCATCCTGAATAATGAGGTGCCTCTTAGGTGTTATGTCAAGTGAATATCGCGATTTGAAGGGAGCTCCTAAACTCAAGGTTCTTAACCTCGGAACTTAACAGGTAAATAAACTAATGGCTTGACAAGAAGAATATTTAGTTATTGGTTATGCTTAAATAATAAAAAATATTACGTAAGCTTAAATTATTACTAAAATATCGGGAAAAATAAAGAATGTAGATTTTACTTGAATGTATGAAAGTGAACGTGAAAGCTGAAAAACTACAAGCAAGCTGGATCAATTTTGGTGTATAATCTTAAACCAAATTTGTGTCTTCAGGGTCTTGTAATGACCGTCTATGAATTAACCGGTTGTTCATCATAACTGTAAATATTTAATTATATATTTTTTCGCCTAAATAAAAAGTCCTTTATTGAAACCGTTCATTTGTCGAACCCAATCTATGGATATTTAAATTTGTTATCCATTCCATGCAGCTAATCTAAAGTCAAACGACTGATTATAAATATTTTAGAATCCCTAGCTGTTTATATATATATATATTCAGTGTATAAAATCCCCAATCATGGAAAGTTCCGACAGTCATTGCCTTTCTATCATGTCAGAACATGACGTTATTTTGGGAATGAGCGTCAACAAAAATCCGCAGGCGAAAAATTGAAATTCTTTTATCTGCACGAGCATCTTAAAAAATCAGATTTTAATAACTAATTACCAGTGCATGTACAAAAACTTTGATTTAAAAAAATAAGTTAATGACTGCAGCAAATAAAACCAAGAATCATGTCATTTTGAGCACATGATTATATGAAAGGAAATCAATAGGAAATGGGATATTTTTTTAAACAATGAATGCGAGACAAAGTCTGTTTGGATCGTTTGCAATACTAAAGTGACTCATTCGATGAAAGGATTAAAATGAATAAAAATATAATTTACCTCGCACGAGCGCGTGTTGCTTGGCCGTTCAAGAAATTATGTTTTGTCATGATACATTGAAATATCCATAGCAGATTTCAATTTAATCTTTATTTAAATTTGATTCGAAGAAATCTACTGTCGGAACCCAACAGATGCTTTTATTCACTTATGGTGAGGCTTCTTCGTCACATATCAATTGTTTTTTTTTGGTTTTAACTATTTAAGAGTGATGATTTCGATGTCAATAATAAAGAACGATCTGGTGGACCAAAAAGTTTTGATGGAAATGAACTTGCAACAAGACTTAATTGAAAAAAAGAACAGGCAACTATTGTAGAAAATGAACAATTGATATATATTGATAAACGAACGATTGGCTGATATATATTGTACGAAATTTTCTCAATATATGACTTTTGAAAGTGAAAAAATGATCAAAGTACATGGAAGCACCTAATATGCATAACGGTAGCTAGCTCATAATTTACATCACTGCATATAAATAAACAGAATATAAATATTTCATATAAGTAACATAACATGTTGGCAGGTGTTAATATGAAGCAGATTTCATAGAAACTAATCGCTATCTTTCAGCTGATCTCATAGTAGATAAGTTTCAGAAATCTATAATCTTTGATTGATAAACATAGCGCAACGGAATAAGTAAACCATCTAACTAGTAAGTATATACATATATGCTGAGTAGTTTGAAATGGCAAGGGGTAATGATTACATCAGACATTATTTACTACCTCTACTTAGCAAAGACGGCTCTATACTTGGCCTCCATAATGGTTATTAAATGTATGAAGACAGCGTAACTGTAGATATCATATTTCGCGGCTCATATCAGAATTGCACTAACAACTCGAGCTCAACCAAGTTGATAACACGTTATTTTTTGACAAATGCTGACAATTACACTTGAGTCTATTAAATAATTTCGGAAAAAAAATAGTTTTATTGCCAGATAAAAACGAGTTAGGGATGAAAAATTTTAAATAATTGTGTAGGTACAACAAATGGGTATCTTTAAGAATAAATTCCTACAAAAAACATTCACCTTTTTTAATGTAAATTTACAAAAACATAAAAAAAATTATTGTGAAAATTAAAAAAAAAAATTGAATCACAGATTTTCGATTCTAATTTTATGCTTTAAACATATGTGGATATAAGGAATTTGTTATTTTTGGCTTCAAAATAAATGATGATGATGATCTCGTGTCCGCTTTACAACGGAAAGGGTGAAGTGCAGTAGCTTCTGAGGATATGGATCCCTGAGCACCCGAAGTCGGGCTATTAGCTCATTTGAAGATTACACACACTTATCACATTCGCTTGCACAGCCCCTTTTTACAGGAGGGGGAGACATTATCACACCTTACAGATAGAACACAGAACAACTGTACCCTAACCGGGACTCGAACCCGGGACTCCCAGATAACGAGGAAGACGCGCTACCTCTGTGCCAGAACGCTTGCCTAAAAAAATTGAGAGAGGGGTTTTCTTGAAGTATTGTTTTCTTCCTCTGCATAAAAATGTGGATCTAAGTACTGTCTGTCCTTAAGGAGATCTCTGGCCGACAGTCGTCTATGTTTACGGCGGGCGTCATAGAAACAGGTGTCGATAGGGAGGATCTATTTTGAATGGGTGGAATCGGGCGGAAGTCTGCGGGAGTATTCTTTATCTTGGCGAAAAAATGAAGCGATGTAAAAACTATTTCTCATTCGTCTTCTCGCTTTACCGCAGTTGCTCGTATCTTTATATTTGCTTAGCTTACTTCTTTTATATTTTGTTAATATTTTCTTTGGTTAATATTAACTGCATTTCATTATTTAATAATTTTTGTCTCTTGAATGTTGAGATCCTTTAAAATGCCTTTTCGATTTAAGAATGGAGAGACTTTAAAATCACAAGCACGTAAAATTGTGCATAATGTTATAGAATTTTGCTTGAAACTTGCTGAAAATTCGTATTTGGGAAAAAGATGGGTTTTTAGAAGAACTAGTAGATGAACTAGTAATTCAGATTGGAAGTACTGAATCGGATTTCGATTCAGAAGAAACGGAATCTTGTCACATTGATTTAGAATTCTTTTAATTGAAAGTACACAACTGTCACACGATCTCTGCTAGTTTTGCACTCTTTTAATAATAATTAATGTGTTTTATAAATAAAAAGGGAATTTTAAAATTGCTTTTTTTGTTTCATTTTAATTAGTTTAATCGTAAGTTATAGAAGATATAGAATTTTATTTAGTTTATTTTCTGAAGCTACGAAATTTATTTGATTCTTTTTTGTTAATTTCTATTTTTTTAATAATGTGCTCTTGTTTTCTGTTATTCAATATGTCGATAATCAAAAGTTTCAACTTAACATACTTTTGATTATCCTTATTTTTTAAAGTTTCGTTAAAAAACAATTTTGAAAATTTTATTTATCTTATAGCTTTTATTTACCTTATTTGATAAAATGTAATTGTTAATTTTGAGTTTCGAAAAATAGCAAATATATCAAAAATAAATAAATATATTTATTTATTAAAAAAACTTTTTGGGGAGGTTTTAACCATATTTAACAATGGATATTTTACTTTGTAACAGAATAAACGCAACCGTTTATAAAAATTTTGAAATAATTATGATTATGTTATTATTTTTATGTTGAATTAGACAGATTACTTCCCGTTTGCTGCGGATAATTTGATCTTATGTAGTAACATAAATTTAAAACAAATATAATGAAAATTAATTTTTTGTCATGCTGAATTCTACTTATTTTTTTTTCTTCTTGTGTAGTCGTTAGAAATATAAATAATTATTCAGTTTTTCTATTTGATTTACTCGGTTCTTTCTGTACTAATCAGATAGGAATTTCTGTATTATTCTAACAGGAATAATATATATTTTCAAAATTCCAAGTGCGCAAATGACTTTCAGCCCAGTGAATTATTTTTCGAATTTGCTTTCAAAAATTAAAGGCAATATAACAACACCGCCAATTAGTCGCTAAACTCGCCAGCGTAAGAAACTTGAGTGAATTTCTTCCTCTGCGAAATGGACTCTTCCTGCAGTAACCTGTTTCTATAACGACCGCCGTAAACATAGACGACTGTCGGCCAGATATCTCCTTATGGACAAACAGTAGAACCTCAAATATTTTATATGACATTCGTAAACAATAGTTCTGAAATAAATTTTGCTTTGAATTTAAAATTTTTAATGAAATTATTACGAGAACATTTGTTTCGGACACCTTTTCACAGCAAAAATTTGACACAATACTACAGACGTCACGAATGCTCATACATAAATTTCATTCATTTAAATCACTCTGGTTTTGAGTTATTGCGTTTACATAAATGGGAAATACAAATAGACAGATAATCAACCGCTCAGCAGATTTGGCTTAAAATTTGATTCGAGTTTCCTCTATAGATACTAAATATACATGCCAGCCATTTTCTACATAATTTTTTATGCTTGTAATAGAATAGTCGTACTTGTGCTTACACGTATTGGAATAGCCAAACATGTAGCCACTTTTTGATTCTATTTCGTTCGAAATTTGATAAAAATATACAAATTTAGATTAAAGCCCACATGAGAAATGTCATCCACTTAGCTGAATGTTTTTTTTTGTGTCTGTATGTTATCGTGTTCAAAAAATCAGACAAAATTCCAGTAAGGGGTTTTTCGGGTCGGAGAGTTCAAAAATTTGGAGAGTCGTCTCTATACTTACATTATTTTTACGATTTTAATTCTTTTTCCTTTTATATTTTGAAACTTTCCTTTCTTTTCCTGAACAGTAACTACCTTTCTATACCAGCTGTCCTTCCAAATTATCCAGTTTTTAAAATTTCATCATCATTTTTGACATTCTTTTAACAAAAACTGAATTTATTCTTATTCCTTATTTCAATGGATAAACTATAATGGGAACTGAAATTTTGTAGAAATAATTGAAATGACAATTCTGTCAATTGAAAGCCACGATGAATAATAAATAACCAGAAAACAAATTGTAAAAATTGGCAGATTTTACGATAATCACCGAATAAAACCTTAATTGGGAAGGTGCGATCTGTCAGACCACTATGGTTGGACTTTCGGTCAACCCCATTCCATTTTTATCTCAATTGAATGGACTAGTCCTGTAGTTTTTTGTTTCATGACCTTCATTGCCCGTACATTGTATCAACCTTTTTTCAGGGGATAGATTTAAAAATATATGTATTTCGGCTATTTTTTTGCTCGACTTCTGTGAGATCGCACCTCTCTTTTAGTGTCCCAGTAGTATACAAGGCTTTGCAGACAGTTCTAAAACTTATTTCACCAGGTATATCATCTTATTATGAAGCATACTTAAAGAAGCTTTTAAATGAAGAAGAAATTTATTTTAGTGATGATGACAATTGTACAAAAGACTTTTTTGATGAGAGTTCGCATTCGATTGATTCTTATATGTCTATTCTAACAAAATAATTTTTTCTAATGATAATGCATTTTAAATTTTTTTAATATATATTAATATAACATGAGCATTATTTACAGAATTTACTGGCTGATTTTTAAACTAGTACTTAGATTGTATTCTGAAAATGACTTTGAAAGAATTGGTAGAAGTGATGCCGATGAAAAAAAGGGGGTCAATTTTATCCATTATCATGTTTTTATTTTTTATATAGTTGCTGAATTTTTTCATAATATTGTTTTCTATATACCTTAATATACTAAAAAATGAAATATAATTTTAAAAATAAAAAAGTAATATGTTTTTTCCAGAATATTACTTGTTGTAACATTTGATAAGAAAATATAGGCTCTAATGCAATCACTTTTTTCAATTGTTATATTGTTACGTTTTTAGCGTAGCGGGTTCAGATTGAATGGACTTTACTTGAGGACAGCACAAACAAATTTATTTACAAGCATTTACAGGATGACTCGATAAAGTAAAATTTCAGATAAATACAATCCAGCAGTCAACCGTCACTTACAGCGTAAATGCAAGTCTTACGCTCAATAAAAACAGTTTGCAAAACAGCTATCGCATAGCACATCAAACAGTAAATAACGGCAAGCTCAATCACAAAGCGTTAACCGCAAACATAAACACAGCTCACTAATAACAAATGAGAAAAGTAATCCGTCCATCCAATGAGTCACTACTCTTTCGAGAGGAAAATTACCGGATTGCGGCAACTCGTCCTTTATGTAGTCAAGCGAGAGAGCGGGTGAAAGCACGCGGAGCTTCATGAACGATCCAGCAGCCACCAGATTATTCTTTTCTCCAAATGAAGTCAGCTGGTGCGAAGCTCTTTGTCAACCGTCACCAATCGTCTCCTTCCGAGTGTCTCCGTGGTGTTCGCCCTCTTGTAACAATATATATATATTATATATATATATATATATATATCAAAAAAAATCTGAAACATGTTTATATATCACGAAAAATATCTGCAAAAAATTATTGGTAGATTTCCAAAATAATACTTTTAGTAAAAAAATTAATTTGAGTCTAAAGAAAAGGCGATTTCGTAAGCCAAGCCTCCCCAGTTAAGTCATAAATTTTCACCTCCCCACTTAAAGATTAAATCAAAAATAATTTACATCTGCTTAGCGGAATTTTACTATAATATGCCCTTCAGAGGTCACATTTAGGGTTAATTCTTTTATACTCTTAACATCTTCCCCCATCCATTTGTAATATCACCAGCAATTATTCACATTTTTCAGTGAATTTAGAATTACCTACAGTTGTAGGTAATTCTAAGTAAAGGAATTTTTACTGTACATAATTTTTATCTGATGAAAATTTAAGGTAATGATCAAAGTGCCCCAGAAGAAGATACAAACGCCAGTTCCCCCAGGCAGCTAAGAATCCAGCTATCTAACAACTTATCGTCTTTTCGCCTACAGAACAAAATTCTTTCTTTTCAAATAATTCTAGACATCTACTAGACATATTGCCCAGATTCAATCTCCCTTCGGAAGTTCTGGATTAAATCAAGGATTTGTTACTTTAGTTTGACGTTTGCTCCAAATTTGCCCCCATGGAATGCTTGGTCCAATTTATCTTGATTATAATATATTTAAACCAATGATGATGTAGAAAGAATGTAACAAAACTCGAATAGTATCGACATTATTTTCTACAATTAACAGATATTGAAGGGAGATTTTACTCATATAACGTTGTAGTTATGCGAAATGATATATAGTTTTGTTTTTTTCTGTTTTGAGCATATTGTTTCGAAAATCATTAAAATAAAAATTAATTTAATATTTAAAACAGTAGTCTATATATATATATATAACGTTTACGTGAACCCAAAATCTGGCTGGGTTTGTTAATCGCTGCTTAACAACACTTATACATAGCTCGAGAGCATCATAACGCGGTTTGATCAAATTCCAAACTAACGCCATTCTTCCACCAGATTAAAATTTTTTAAACAAAAAATTAACTGTCAAAAGAACCTACAAAATATTTCACGATGAGTTAAAGTCTTGCCGCATTGATTTTTAAACGAAATCGTCGAAAAAGGGAAGACTGATTGAATAAAAATGTTCGAGAATCGTCCATAAGAAAATCCAGTCATAATGAACGACTGGTTGAACGTTCATGTGTACGTTCAAAGTTTCCGAACTACAGGAGCATAGTGGTGGAGCTATGCCTGGATCCTGTACTTTTTGTCAAGCACGTTGTTGGGAAAAGGAAGTAAGTTGAAGTGGAAAATACATGAAATAGTATCATGTTAAAAAGTCTATTTTCATTGATTTTTCATTGTTTTTGAAATATCTATGGAATTCACCAGAAATATTGAAAGACTTGCTGATCAGTGATTCAATCGAAGGAAGAAACTATCTGAGTCAAATGAGAAAATATTTTCTACTTTAACAATTACTTCCATGGGAGCACAAATTACACCTCCTCCTAGAACACAGCCCTATTGCTATAGGATTCATGGTCAGGTATACATCATGGTTTCGCCGCCGGCTTTCTGGCACAGAGGTAGCGCGTCTTCTTCGTGTTCTGGGAGTTCCAGGTTCGAATCCTGGTTTGGACATGGTTGTTCTATCTGTGAGATTTGTGACTGTGCCCTCCTGTAAAAAGGGGTTGTGCGAGCAAATGTGGTGAGTGTGTAGCAAAGTCGTACTCTTGGCCCTAGTTGGCGCTACTTTAAAAACAAGAGACGCTCCTTTCGGATTAAATCTGCTGTTGTGTCAGCAGGGGGCTTGTCCAAGCCAAGTGTCATACATAACAATAACAACATGGTTTCTCCTTATAATAATTATGTTTAAAAAATTTGTTTCTTTAGTGGATGTTTCTAGCTATTTAAATGAAAGGTTATTTGTGATTACAAAGAATTTTGATGTTTGTGATTTTGGCGAGTATACTTTTTGCTATACATGTTATTTTTATTTCTTTCATTGTTTTCACATTTTGGAATAAATAGAATCTAAATATACCTGTTACTTGACTAAAGTGTTTTAATAGATGGCGAGCCAGCGAGCGAAGCTATCTGGAAGAAGCTATGTTAGCAGTACCTTAGGGCTAGCTAGCATAAGCAAGTAGGGGAAGGAGCCCCCTAGTTTTGTAGAAAATTGTAGTCTTGAAGCTTTTGCATAACTATTTTCAACATTTTTATGAGAAACATTTTTTAATAATAAACTTGTTACTTACCTATGAATTTTGAATATGGTCAGGTATAGAAAAAGAAATAAGAAAATGTGATTAGAATTTGCTTTTCATAATATTCAAATGTTGAAAATTTGTATAATTATAAATATATACAAACTTTGTAATATAACATTTGAGTAGTTAAATACTACGTAACAACTAATAATTGAAATTTCATAAAAAAATCATCTATAATATAACATGTCATAATTCATGTTTACAATAATATAAAATGAATAATATTACTAAAATAGTATAAAGTTTCACATATTTACATTTTTCCTCTCTATATTTAAAAAAGTAAACAAATAAAATATATAAACCCTTAGAATATAATTTCCGTTACTTTTTTTTCATGTAAGTGGTATATTATTGTCCAAAAATTGGTTTTCTAAATAAAATTAAACTACATACTTCAATCCTCTTTTATAAGTTCGAAGAATATTTTTTTATTCTATTTGCCCATTTATACATGCATGAGCAAGCTATCATGATAATTCAAACACAACGATAGCACACAACATAACAAATATATGAGATTTGAAGTATAATTTCAATATTGATATTTTAGATTTGTATCAATCTAAGGACAAAACAGTCAAATAATGATATGTCTATCCATATTTATTCCGAATGGCATTGTCTGAATCATAGTATTTTATATTATTATTTACAACAAATATTAATCAATTCAACATTCAAAAATATTATACAATATTGTGGATAATGCCCATTATTATACTATATTGTATATTAAATGTGCACTGTTGGGGATGTGAGGTAATAAAATAGCTTTAAGCTATATAGGTGAATTTTGGCATTTAATCATTATGAAAATTAGATATGTTCCCAGATTTGGATTAAATACACTGACAGGGAGACTTTCAGACTTTTTCTATCTATTTTAACCACAATGGGGATTCTCAATAAAATTAAATTTTAAAGTGTTTTTTTAAATATGTAGCATTAAAATTGAAAATACATTTTTTACGATACGATAGATCTTCCTGCAATTCTGGAATCTTAGAATATGCTAAAAAATTAATACATCAAATGCAATACAATTTGGACAATAAATATGATAATGCTTTCATTATTTAAAGATTATTCAGAACAATTTTTGTCAAAGTTTAGGAATGTTTAAAAATGTTAAAACAACATTCAAAATTTTTTAAAAAGACAAATACAAGAACTACTCCAACTACTCCAAGAATGAGTACAAAAATTCAAATTCAAATGGTTTTATTAAGAAAATTCTTTAAAGATTAAAATTAATGAAGAAAAAACATATTCTATATTTCTGACTAATATCGAATTTTCATAGCGGTCATCATCTTTAACTAAAAACACTCTTTTAAATTATTTTAAAATAATCATCCTTTCAATTCAGCACTATTTCGCATTTATAGAAAACTTTCGGTCTTTCTATAATCTTCCACCAGAAAGTTCAGTTAATCAAATAGTCTTTCAATTCAGCAATCTACCCTATCAACTCCCATCTTCCAATCCTTCGAAGCGAAATTAAAGATTCTTTCATGGAAGATTTAAAACTAACTAATTGCTGAAGGACGAAACTTTTAAAAGTTGGAGATCGGAACCTTTGCCTTTTAGATGCTTTATAAATTATAATCTTTAGCCCGGGGTCTTTTCCAAAATTCAAAAGATTGTTATGGAATACTTATTCTACATTTCCATTTAACGCCCCTGTTCTCAAACTAAATTGTGTAGTTTTCAGTTTCAGAAGTCAATTTGATTCAGTTATATTATACCATTTTTACTCAGAAATAATGCCGGCTTTCTGGCACAAAGGTAGCGGGTTTCCCTCGTGCTCCTGAAGTCCTGGATTCGAGTCTCGGTTTGGGCGTGGCTATTCTTCTGTATGCTATCTATGAGATGTGTGAATGCCCCCCCCTGTAAAAAGGCGCTGTGCAAGCAAATGTGGTGAGTGCGTAACTAAGTCGTACTCTTGGCCTTATTTGGCGCTACTTCAAAAACAAGAGACGCTCCTTTCGGCTTAAATTTACCGCTTTATCCGCAGGGGGCTTGTCCATGGCACGTGCCATAAGTAACAACAACAACAACTCTGAAATACATAGTCGATACACTTTCTGGGATATTCTTAAACAAAAATCTTATTCATGTGAGTTTGTATTTTGTAGTTTAGTTTATTTAAAGTAATACTAATGCTATTTTGAGACGGACTTCATAATTTTGAATCACAGTCAGATGACAAGGATGACAATTGAGCTGCTATTTAACTCTCCAATCTCCCACAAAATACCAGCATTAGAACATTTGGCTCCGTCGGATTAAACTTTCTCAAGACCCCTCTCACACGGCGGTACTTAGATGGAGTCTAGTGTCGAACCTGGTTTTTTCGGGTCATGAAGACGAGACCTTCCGACAAGACCAATAAATCATTTTGTTGTATAGCAAAGGAAACAGTCTATGCTATTTGAATGGCTTTTTTCTGATTATTAGAAATACAAATTTGAGACAAAAATACAACCTTGATAATAAGGTGACATATTTTATTTCATTATTTAATCATAGCATTACTGCATGCTTAAGTCATCATTACTGCATCATACATGTTTAAGTTGTAGCATTTACTGCATATGAAAGTATAGGCAGATTGACGATCAACCGGCTTGATGAACTGAGTACGACATTTGATAATAAATTACAATTTAGATTGCAATTCTACGTATGGAATTATGTTTATTATCTCAATACGCTTAGTATTTATCATGTCCACTTGCAATCAGTATAGCTTAGATTTCTTGCAAAGGATTATGCTTGCAATTTCGTAAAAAAAATATTCATCTTACGTAACGACAATATGGTATACGACAAATTTCATCTATGCAACTCAAAATATTTTCTTAATACTGGGGGGGGGGGTCTTTTAAAATTTGATGATTGATGTAGAAGTAAACAGCCCTTTAGTAGAAAACAACAACAAAGTTTATTAACACAAAGAAAATAAGTACAAAGACGACAAATATATACAGCTGAGACGATGGCAAGACTACACACAGCATTACACTACAACAAACAGTAGCCGTAAACTGAGACGTAATCGGTAGTATTAATAGCCACAGCACACAAAGGGTCCAGAAACAACACAATAGGTGCAAGAATGTCCGTTCTGACCACCCAATTTCCCTCACGTGTCCGCTGTAGCCACTGCTCGCTCTGACCACGGAACTATTTTGCATACCCTTTTTATGACCGATTATAGCTGAAATCGGAGCTATAACTACCATTGTTAACATATATTAAAAACATTGCGTTTTAGAGTTATTGCATTTATATATTTTTGACATTAAATATCGATAATAGATCGACTTCTTAAAGGATTTGGTATCAAATTTGAAGCATATCTACACTATGGATATTAACAGGGTCTGACTAAGACAGGGAAATACGGGGAAGGTGACCCGACCCCCACATAAATGGGGGCCAACAAATCGAATAAAAAATTTATTTTACGTTTCTTTCTTTAATTAATGTTCTTCATTATTAAAGTAGTGAAGCAAAAGGGGCCCCAAAGAAGTTTTGGCCAAGGGCCCCGAATAGGCTAAGTCGTGCCCTTTGGGATACTACTTAATTAGTGATTTTTTGTATACTAGGGTGCTGTTGATTTCTGCACCGTATTATCTTTATTTCTGTTTCAATTATATTTTGTTATTTATACTTCGAATTTTGTAATGAAATAAAAATCTGTCATCCACTTTCAAGTTTACTATATTTTATTTTATCATGCATACACTGGATGGTTTTTCTATTATTATATTTTAATTAAGTTCGTTATAAAGTTCTCTTCCGAAATTAATATAAGCATTTCTTGTTTTTGTATATCTTGTTTTAAAAACAAATTTACTTATGAATTATTTTATATAAATAAACATCTCCATCTCCAATTAAGGATTCCCTGAAGGCTGATATAATTTCTAAAACTTTAATTTAGAAAATTTAGAGTAGTAAGTCATCTTTCATTTCCAAAACCTATCTTAACTCCCTTTATTGTCAAATTCCTGAAAAGCATTATTAAACAATCTTTCATGTAACATTGAAAATTAACTAAATCCTGACGGAAGGAAATTCGAACTCGAAACTCTTTGACTATCAATACTTCGCTAAATACAATCCTTTGTTATAAGCCTATCTAAGAATTTGAAAGATAAGTTAGCAGAATTAAAGTCACATATCAACTGATATAAATTGGTGGAGACATATTTTTAAAAGTTTATTCTGAAAGTATGAGAGATGATGTAGCTTTGCAAACAATTTTCATTTTGAATATTTGTTGATTGTTAAGTTGTTTATTAATTGAAATCCAAATGTTTGTTAGAATATTTGTTGACTATTTTTTATGTCAGGTAAGCTATATTTAGGTTTCGGAAAAGTGAAATTGATCCTTCGTTAAAGAGTACTGTAAAAAATAGGGGGAAAAAAACGCACGTAATTTTAATAATTTGAAAAGTTTTTATTAAGATGCATTTTTAACTTTATATTGTTTTTATCATGTGAGTACAAGATATTGTTTTTATTAGAGAGTTTTGAATAAATGAAGGTCGAAATCGCGTAGGCAATGAATAAAGCATGAATTGCAATATTCTTCAACATATTTTAATCGCATATTTTTTTTACATGCTTTCACCAGTTTTGTATGCTTCTCTGAAACATACAAAATATATGACATATGCTTCTTTGACAGCAAATGCATTTTTAAACGCTTGACTTGCTTTTACCAGTATTGCGCTTTCAAAATGCTTTAAACTACTTAATGACTTGAATTAGTTAAGACCGATAATGAATTAGAAAACAGTGTTCGCAAATAATATTTGCGGTAATATATTTCTTTTTATATTTATTTATTATTTTCTTTTTTGTTTTAAAAAGATTTTTCATTTTTTATCGTTGAAATAAAAATTTAAATTTCACAATAAGAATAATTGTTTAACTATTCTTTATATTCCTTACGATTATAGATTTATGTTTTAAGCCTAAATTATAATTAAAATATTTGCTAACACTTAAATGTGAGTAAACCATTCAATTAACAAATATAAAAGCAATAATAGAAAATAAATTCTAAAAGGAAGTAACCTATATTCAAAACATTTTTCTTCTTTTAACTCTCTAGCTACAATTCATCTTATAAAACTTAAAACAGATTATCAAATTATAATTAAAATATCAAGGACTTAATGCTTTTGAAAAAGGTTTTCATGAAAAAAAAAATGATTTTTAAATAAAATTTGGAGACATGATACACTAAAAGAAATTCTTCAGTTAAATTGAGATTTAAATAACATTCATACAGTATTTTTCAAATAAATAATCTGTATAATTATTATTTATATTCTTTATGACATTTGGGTTTTATTTCCTATTAGTATATCATTTACCATTTTGATTTTCCAACATTCAACTTTTCGATAAGCAGTTTTACATTATTTTATAATAAAATCATTTTATTTGTGTTTAAAATTAAGTGATTTTTTTAATTTAATTTTTTAATCTTGATTTTTTAATGTAATTTTTATTATGTTTTATAAATATTATAGAATCTTGTAATCATTTACTTCCAAATTAACTAGAATATTAAATTAACTATTATAAATTAGAATATCTTCCGTGTATCCAGACTAAAAATAAATTAAATCAGATATTGAAAGTATTCATTTTTTAAATTATTATCACTGAGTAATTGGTAAACATCATAATAAAAATATGTTAATAGACATTTAGCAGACGATTCCATTTCAGATATTTTATTACTGCTACTTACTTTATTTTAATCAAAATATTATTTAAAGATTAAAGGCAAACGATTTTTTCTTTGATAAACATATTTTTATCATATCAGAACATGATGTTGATTTTGGGATAAGGGTTTTGGCGTCAACAAAAATTAGTAGTCAAAAAATAAAAATGTTATTATCTGCGCGAGCATCCTAAAAAATTAACTATTAATAATGCGTTGCCATTGCATTTACAAAAGTACTGATTAAAAAAATAAGTTAATGGCTACAGCAAATAAAACCTTGAAAAATGTCATTTTGAGAACGTGATTATATGAAATGAAATAAATAGGAAACATGATATTTAAAAAAAACAATAATTGCGATAGAAAGTTGTTTTTAGATCGTTTGTAATACTAAAGTGACTCTTTCAAAGAAACAATTAAAATGAATAAAAATATAATTTAACTCGCGCGAGCACGTGGTGCTTGGCCGTTCAAGAAATTTTGTTTTGACATGATACATTGAAATATGTATAGAAGATTTCATTTTAATATTTTTGATTAATTTTATTTCGTTTAATTGTTTGTATAATAGCTGATGATCAATTGTAAACCTTTTCGAACCTGGCAATGGTTGTAATATATGCTGTGAAGTAAAAAGAATACACAAGCCGTTGGAATTCTAAAATGCTAGAAGTATTATTTCCGTTTTAAGAAGCTACAGCTAGCTTAAGAACAAGCTATAGTTTGAAGCTTAAGAAAATGGGCAATTTTCTTGAAAGTATGCAAAATTAAGAATGTTCAAATAAATAAATTTACAAAATTTTAATTCTTAAAAAACCTATTCTTAAATAAACCTTAATCCATACAAAACTCAATATTCACCAACATAAAAAATGTCAAGATTATAAAAGCTCATGAAAACTTTTTTACGTGTGCATGATGTGAAACGGCTTTAACATATGAAATTCAAATAAACTAATTAATTTATTTTAAATTACTTTATCTCACATCTTTAAGAAAAAGCTACATGTAGATGAATTAGTAGAGCTCTTTTTTAATTTTCTTTTTTCCTTACTAGTTTCGAAAAAAATATAACTTTATTTTTCATCGTGACTTATAATTGTCTCCAACCTTGAAATGTCCAAGCAAAAAAAAAAAAAAACTTTGTAAAATGGATAATTAAATATCTTACTTTAAATGAAACGAGCACAATAACCATAATCCTTTAGTCCAGAGAGATTTAATGCACGGGCAAGAACTTACTGATTACTTCATGCATTTCCACAGTTAATTAGGGAGACACATTACTTGATTAATTAAACAGCATAGCAGAACTTTGCAAAACTGCACGCCCAAGAAAATAGATTGCTTCATGAGAAGCCAGATACGATGGTTTCACGACGTAATCAGCGATTTTTTTTTCTTTCAAGAAAAACCAGCGATTAAAAGCGAATATTTTTAATTGAAAAGCTAGGTGATAATGGCTTTTAAAAATGAATTTTAGCAGCGTGATGGAGAATTAAGCAGTTTCTTTTCTGTTCAAAAAATTAAGAGCTTAACCTAGATTTTTAGCGGATATTTTTTTTCTTCCTTTTCTAAGTAAACGTTATAATGAGATAGTTTATGGAAAGGCTTAGAATTTTTCTTGTATTTTCCAGACAGTAAAGTATAATTTATTACTGGACAATTTAAATCCACGGTAAGCACTTTTTCTGAAATTTGTAATTCAGAAATGGGCCTAATTGCTTCAAAAAACTAAGTTAAATGGTTCAATTTAGTTTATAGGAAATTTAGCTGGATGATTTTGTTGAAGCATGCACGTAGACAGAAAATTAGTGTGGAATTTTTAAGATTTATTTTTAGTTACCGGAAAGAAACCAATTAATTTTCTGTTAAGGAGGATTAATTTCACATTACGTCAAAATTTTAATTTAGGTATAAGCCCTGCCGTTAAACAATTTTTTTATTTAAAAAAAGCTTATTGGAGATAACATAAAGATACTGCTACAAATTATCCACTGGTGTGTACGTTTATGTACAGGGTGTATGGAGTGAGGAAAGAATTGAAAGGCCTGAGTGGAAAATAACGGCCTACGTTTACACGACACACAAAGACAACGAATACACAGACGACAAATATGTACATTCGAGGCGAACATAGAACTCGGCATACAAATACTCAGTTTAGGACTATCCTGAGCTCCACAGCACGTTGGTTCTTGATCGAACTTCTCCGCTGTTGCTTCTCTATCAACTAGACGATTTATTGCTAGCCTTCGGCTCCAATTCCACTTTCGGTCCAATTCAATTCATCGTTCTATTCAATTCTCCACACCAGTTCAATTCCTCCTCAGCCAGAGACTGTCAGCCTTTTATAGCTCCTAGTAGGCGGGCAGAGAACCTTCTAGATCAATCAGGGCACACCTCGGTTTAAAAAAGACGGATCGTAAAATTTCTCGAAGCTTCTAATAATTTCCTTTTTGCCGCCAAAATCATTAAATGGTTCCCAAGTATGTCGCCAAGTTTTGACATTACCCACTGAGCACGCACAAATCGGTCTATTTTTACGATGACATAATCCATGCTAAGAAGCAAAATTACAGGTTTGTAACAATATCTGTTTTAGCACAACCTTATATTTTTATATTGAATGATGCATGATATTTGTAATTTCATAAAAATGAACTCATCTGTACTCATATTGTTACAAATCTGTAATGCTGCTTTCCAGTGGAGTTAGTACAATCTTATTAAAGACCATTTTACAGTAATTTTTTTCTATTGAATGCCGGATCAATAACCCCCGGGCTAGACGATAATTTAGAGACTAGGCAAAGAGTTTGGCGACAAAACAAATGATTCTAGAATCTTTAAGAAGTTTTGCGATATGACCAATAGAAGCCGATATATGTTTAATTGCTCGAGAACCTTCTCTGTTTTTTTCCGAAATCTATATAAAGGCCGACAATATAGATTGAAATCATTCGCACAAAGTCATTTAAGTTCAGCTCTAGTAAATAGGTGAGCGAGTGGATTTTTATTGTTGTGATACTTTGCGTTCTATGTTTTGTTTGAAATTCTGTTGTTTAGTCATCTTGGCCTTTGGTATGTATTCATCCTTTGTGTTAAGAAACGTCTTCATTTGTTACTGTGACCTGTTCATTGTGTTATATATATATATATATATATATATATATATATATATATATATATATGCTCATGCTCAGAAATTATGAATGACCATTTCTTAGATTAAATTTCGTTTGAAAACTAATAGATTCACAAATAAATGATTGCTATAAGAAAGGAAGAAAATAACGAAATTAAAAGACTACTAAAAACAAATTATGGAAATGAGTTTTTAGTACATATTTTTAATTATTTGATTTAAATGCATAAATAATTATAAATTGTTGACTTCTCTAAAATGTTTACAAAGGACTGAAATAAATGGAAATTTAAAAGAGTAATTTTTGCCGTCATTTTAAACACTATTAAAATGCATGTTTATCTTTTTTTTATTTTATTAAATAATTCAGAATATTTCAAAACTTTTGAACAAATATGATCAACAGATTCGAAAATTCGGAAACAATTTATGAATAATTAATAGTTTTAAAATGTTGACTTCTCGACTGATTTATTTTGAATTTATGAAACAATATGAAAATATATTTTCAAGTATTCTCTTCATCGCCATTTTCAAAAATAAAAAACTTTAAATTCTGTTTAATCAAGCATTGGAAAAGAATTGCAGTTCAATACTTATTTGTAGTAACAATTACTTGTAAATATTTTTGAAATTATTCATCGCATTCTTAATAAGGCAACAAACGAAATATTCATCAAATTTAACTCTCATTTTAATAATGAAATGCATTCACTTTCAGTCCTTATGGACTCAATTGTGATTTCAAATAATGAGGTCTTGTTTTAATAAAAATATTTCAAAACAGACTATTAGCATCATTTTGTTATTAAAATCCAATGCATTTTCTTTCATAGAGTAAATTATAACAAAGACGAATTTATTAAAATCGTTTCTCTTTGCTAAATTTTGAATATTTATAATTTTTGGAACTTAGCGGTTAAACAAAACTTCAGTGTTCCAAATACGATACATTTATTCAAGCTAAATATTTCCATTCTTTATTTCTCCGTAAAGAAGAATGTCAAAATGCAAAACTAATGTGTATTCATTCAAATGTATTTAAATTTAATGTTGCAAATTCAAATCTTTGAATTGGCATTAAAATATTTCAGCTTTTTAAAACTTGGTAGATAAAATATTTTATTTGATATTTTCATTAGAATACCAACAAATATTGTAATTACCGAATTAAGACACCTTTTTAAACAGTAAAATATTGATGTTGATTTAATTTTCTTCGGATTTAGATAAAATTAATCTTGCCTTTTAAAACACAATGTTTAAGTGTTTTGATTTTACTTAAATTCTTTTGTAATTTTAAGAATACATTTATATTTAAATGTTAAATAAGGAACTGAAATATTAGTTTTTAATTTTTTTTCTAAATTGTCCGACTAAATGTTTAAACTATAAAATTCTTAACTTTTTTTTCTGTATAATTGTTGTACAGGTATTATCTTTCTATTTCAAAGGTATGTAAAAGAAATAAATAAAATTTTGATCTACGATTCGAATTATTTCAGACACCTTTTACATTGACATACATACGCCAATTAAATAAAATTTCTGTTTAAATATTCTATAAAGTTATTTTCGTCTAAATATATGAATCACAGAGTTGGCGCAAACTCCAAATAATTTTCAGATTCTCATGTGAAACGAAATAAAATAATATTTCTTAATCATAATAAGACATCTACCAAGGAGAATCAATTTACTAGAATTTGAAACTCTCAATAAGTTATACGAAGACATCAGCGTATATGATTCGATTTTGTTATAATAATTATAACACGATTGTTAAATAAAGCTCAGTTAGAAATTATTTTTAGCTAAGCATCATTAACAAATACGAAAAAAAATTACTTTTAATCATATTTGGATTCATAATCACGTGATGTTGAAAATATGAAGCAAACATAAATCATAAATGGAAGTATTAAGAGACATTATTACATAACAAACTAAGGAATAAAATATTGTAAATCACCAAGAATTTAAGTTATTTTGGTTGGCTATATCTCAAACATAGAAATTTGTTTTTGTTTAGTAGAATTGTAAAGAAGACTGAATATGCAGTTGGAATTACTTTTCCTGACTGAGAGAGAAAAAATTTTGATATACAATTCAATATTTAATAGTGAAATATTACATCAAATTTCATATGGTTAAGTCAGATTTTTTTGAGTTAGGGCGTAAAATTGCACTTAATATAATAGTATTAAAATTTGTTAAATCTATTTTGGATTCGATTCAAAGTTTGATAAGAATCTACATTTTAAATACTTAAATCGTCAATCAAAATTTATTTTCTAAAATGCATTTAAAAATGAGATTTAATATCATACTTTAAAGTTACTCGGAAATAAATTTTGATAATTATAAAGGTTTTTTTTTCAAACTTATTTACCAAAGGGATTATTATCCGGTCAGAACATTATATTATTTTGGGAATGAGGTTTTCTGAAGTCAAGAAAAATCCGTAGGCGAAAAATAAAAATTTATTATCTGTACGAGCATCTCAAAAAATTAGCTTTTAAATAACGCGCTGTCATCACATTTACAAAAGCTCTCGTTAAAAAAATGAGTTAATGACTACAGCAAATAAAACCAAGAAACATGTCATTTTGAGCACGCGATTATAAGAAATGAAATAAATAGAAATTGTGATATTTTTTAAAACAATGAATGCGAGACAAAGTTTTTTTGGATCGTTGGAAATACTTAAGTGACTCATTCAATGAAACCATTAAAATGAATAAAAATATAATTTAACTCGCACGTGCACGTGGTGCTTGGCCGTTCAAGAAATGGTGTTCTCACACGATACATTTAAATATGCAAAGCAGATTTCATTTTAATCTTTAATTTTATTATTTTCGTATTAAAATGTAAAAAATATTCGTACCTTTTATAATTGATTGTTTTCAGTCATGAATCTACATCTATGAAATATATTTATGTAGAAAAATAAAAGACAAGATAATATTTATATGGAAATAAATAAATTAGTTCTTATATTTATAGTCGGCGCAATACTAGAAAATGAAAAGTAAAAAGATCAACAATATATTCACAGTTACACAATGCCTTTAAGTTATCATTCTATTACGTCACTAAAACTCAGAGGAGAGTCAAAATTCCAAACTGGATTATTTCAGCATAAGTGAAAATTCACCACCGAAACTTCCCATCTGAAAAAGGAAAGAAATCTTAACGTTTACAGAAGCTAAATTATATTTCCCAGAAGAAAACACCGAATCATTCGCTACTTCAACCAAGGAAAGTAAACTCTTCAAAAAGATGGTATATATGACATTTATCCATCGCCAAAAACTCTCAAACCGGCTTGGTGTAAAAGGAAAATGGGTCTTGGTCGGGCCAGATATCCACTCCACATATTTTTATTTGTTTAGCATCCTCTGTTAGGATTTTTTTTGTTGCCAAGTTTTAAACAAGGTAATCGCCGGCCTTAGGTCTATTTTCTCACCATCCAACTGTGTACGTCAACAAAAACGATGTTGCTCTATCCATTTTTATTTTATAACCATCAATTTAACTTTTTTAAATCGATTCTTTTCTTTCTGGGAAAAAATATTGATATTTTATTTCCTGCGAAACTTTCAATCAGGAAAAGTTTTAAAAACATATATATTTTTTCGCCTCGTTTCAGTAGCATAAATTGTTGCTAGGTATCTTAACCCATCTGTCCAACAAATTCTTTAAACCTCTTTAAATTTTCCTTTCACTTTATTTTTTTATGATTATTTTACCTACATTGTAAAAAAATCGATTTTTTTAAAGTTGCTTATTCGCTTTTAATTTTTACTTTTGAATTACTTTTTCCGATTATTTTTTGTTTACTTTTAAATTATTCCATTAAGAATTATATATTTCTAGAAAGTCTTACGATCTGAAGAAAAGCAACTGGTATATCAAAAAGGTAACATTGAGCCAAAAAATAAATAATAATGTTTTTAATGTTGAATTGAGAATTTTTTATTTTTTTTATATTTTTATATTTAAATTTTGTAATTTGCAATTTTTATACTTGAATGCCAAATATATAATGTTTCATATATAACTTATATGATCAGTCTATATTTCTTGTGATAATATTAAGTAATATCTTTATGTTTTTGAATATTCTAGTCAACAATGTCTAATTTATGTTTAAATAAACGACTCTTAGGCATGCTATTGAAAATATTTAAGGAAGTAATACTTTGCTACACTTAACTGATTTTTTAAATAGGGTAAACAGATAATATTGGAATTCTACAAATAATTTTATAAAATCTAATATCTGAATCAGTTGATTAATAATTAAATATTATTCCTTTCAATTTTATTTTTACTTTAATTTTCTATAAATTATCATTTTAAAATTGTTTCAAAAAATGTAACTTATTTTAACTAAATTTTAAATTTTTTAGCATATTCGCTTTGATATATTTCATTCAAATTATATCGTTCAAAATAATATATATATATATATTTCATATTTCCGGAAAATCTTAGAAAGGCAAAAGAATGTTATTTTTAAAAAAATTTAACTAGCAATATTTATCCAGGAAATAAATTTGAAATTTGGAAAATATATTATAGTGTTTAATTTGGAAATTTTATTATCAATCTACATTTCTTTTGATAAAATCAAGCAATACCTTTATGTTTTTGAAATTTCTATTCAAAAGATATACAATTGCTGTTTCATCTTTAAATCACGAATTGTAAAAATGCTATGATAAAGTTTAAAAAAGAAAGAAATCTTTTGTTTCATTTTATAAATTTTTTTAAATAATATAAAGAATTAATACTCTGGTTTATGCATATAAAAATTTAATTTTACTTCTTCCACAGTTAATTAAAACAGCAACAAAGAAATATTTGTTTTGAAAGAAGTAAACATCCGCAAAAGTAATTTTTTCGAATCGTTTCAAAAACATTTTGGCGTCTCAATTTTTAAGTATTCACTTCGTTGAGAAAATACTTCTTCAATTAATGTTTAGAATTAATTTAGAAAATATGTTAAAAATTCAGGCAACAATCGAGTTAAAAATTATAATGTAGAATACAAAATTAAATATTAGAGAAAAAAATTAATAAAACTTAGAAACTTTTATGTAGAATAAATAATAATTTTCTTTCTTTTACTGTCGAATAAAAGAAAAGAAAATATTAATTGCGAATAATTCGAAGTTTTGTTAAGTATTTAATCGCAGTTATCTTTTTTGAATGATTCTAAAAGACACAATTGAAAAAGATTAAACAATAAAAAGAAATCAATTCGAAGTAATCTTGTGATGGAATAGCGAGACAAAACGTTATATTGCAAAGCTTAAACTTTTATTGCTCATAGAAATTTAAAATCCTTTTCAGAAAATTTTATTAAAAAAATTACAATAGAAACTCCGAGATAATTGTAAAGTACATATTTTACAATAATATAATGTCTTCTTTTTGTTTTATTAATTTCTTAGCAATTTTGTTTTTGAACCCGTAATTGAAGACATGAATTTCCTCAGGCAGCCACAAATATAGAATGAAAATAATTCCACTGCTGTGTTTTTGTTTTTGTGTGTGTTTATGTGTTTTCTTTTCTAAACAACATTGCTTTTTTTTTTGGAAACACTATATATTCTGGAAATCCTTTGTTAGCAAAAGTAATAAAAGTATTAATATTAAAATTTTAAATATATTATTTAATGTTGGATATATATTTATAAGAAAAAACTAAGCAATCTTTTAATGATTATTTACTTCGTTTAGATATTACGGAATTATATTAATGTTAATATCTGTTAGAATTTAACAAACAAAATTAAAAATGCAATATTTTAAAGTATTTTTATTTATACTTTTTAATTATTCAAATTAAAAACAGTTTGAAAAACATGGTGTCAATGACTCCCTAAATAATAACAAAAACTTTGAAAAAGAATAACTCGGTTGTATGTATGTGCTCCTACTTTGTTAGACTCTTGCCAATATTATTACGAAAGTTCTCATAAGAACGATGTGAAGATGCAGACTTTATTTTCTAGGTAAACTTGTATTAAATATACGTAATACAAACAATTATTTAACCCAACAATTTCGGGTAACAGCAAATCCATAGAACGTAAGTCAAAAGGAAAGACGTTTTCCGAACTGATATCCTTCTCCTCTGTGTGCATTGACTTTAAATAGAATCTCACTAAAGTGGTTTTGGCAAAAGTGGAAACCTCACGCTCATTCTGGATGATAGTGTAACTTTATCCATGATTCTTTAGGAACAAATCTTTATTTTCCAGATTCTACTACACAACGCATACTAAAGCGCATACTAAAATCAAATTTGTGACCTCATTACTTCGGCAACACACCTACATCGCCAAATTAGTCAAATATGGCTATCTTCTGTCGTAAATCCCCTTAGAACGGTCTTTTCACTCTGACGCACAATTCCATTACAATTAATTTTATACAATTAAAATATTTACAAGCATTTACAATATTTAAACAAAAATTCATAGCTCTTAATAATATTTACATTTAATTTACACAAAAATTCATAGCTCTTAACAATATTTATATCTAATTTATACAAAAATTCATAACTCTTAACAATATTTACATCTA
>JAOUZG010015602.1:3542071-3554882 GCA_026289955.1 Argiope argentata | reverse complement strand
ATTTATACAAAAATTCATAACTCTTAACAATATTTACATCTAATTTACACAAAAATGCATAAATTCTAACAATGTTTACATCTTATTTACACAAAAATCCATTACAACATTTTGCTGAAAGAACAACTTGAAAGTATTGAGGAGACAACTGTATTCTGAGACAAAATACCGCGTGATAATCAGAGCTAATGAACAACAAGGAATCTTTTTGATTCCCGTCTCCAGTTAAGAGTTAAAACTACTTTCAGTAAATGTATTTTAAACTACATCAAAAACTCTGAAGTAGTTGTAAATTAAATCTCTTATAACTACCTAATACATTCGCTTTGTTTTATTAACTTCTTAACTGCGGAGTTTTCTAATTTCTTATGCAAGAAAAAAATCTCAGTTAACCAAACTAGAAACTGAATTCAAATATATTGCAACAACCCATTGGAAAGCATTTCCCTCTCAAATAGACTCTGTATTCTACATTAACGTGCACATTTTAACTACATTGCCCTCCGTAAATCTTATCACGAGCAAACAGACTTCAAAACTATCCAGTATTTGACTCCACAGTGCCCAATCAAGAGTTTAATTTAGTAAACATATTACGTCTGCCTGGAAAGAGTTTCTGTTTCGTGCCATTGCCAGCATTAATCCAATCCACAGCAGCCGACTGAACCCATTGATGTCAATAGATCCCCGGATAAACTGTTTGATGTTGTTCATTCATCCAGAGGTCGCCGGCGATGGAAAGTTTCAGTTTGCTTTTGGACATTGTTTGCATTCAGATTACATTCGCAACAATATCTTTAACGCTGTTATGTAACAGGATTCGAGACCAGATTAAATATTTAACATAGAAATAGCAAAGTGTTACAATGCTACATAGTTGAGAATAAAAACAACTGGAGATTAAAATCGCAGTTTTCAGGAAACATGTCACCTCAAATGAGAAACTTTTTATTTTTCTGTTCAAATCAATTTAATGAATAAATGGATTTGTAAAGTTTGGATGGTATCTAGAAAAATAGTAAATCCCCTTAGAACTTTATTTTCCTGGCTCACGTGCGATTACATTACGATTAATTTCATACAAAACTATTTACAAATATTTACATAAAAATTACTACATGTTTAGAATATTTACATCTTATTTACGCCGGCTTTCTGTCACAGAGGTAGCGCGTCTTTCTCATGTTCTGGGAGTCCCGGTTCGGGCATGGCTGTTCTTCTGTATGCTATCTCTGAGATGTGTGAATGTGCCCCCCCTGTAAAAAGGGGTTGTGCAAGCGAATGTGGTGAGTGTGTTTCTAAGTCGTACTCTTGGCCTTAGTTGGAGCTACTCCAAAAGCAAGAGCCGCTCCTTTCGGCTTAAATCTGCTGTTGTGTCAGTGGGGGGGGGGTTGTCCAATTTGGCAAGTGCTATAAGTAACAACAACATCTAATTTACACAAAATTCATAACAGATATATCTATTTTTTCTTCCGTACCCTTTACATCATAACAGATATATTCGAATATCAAGTTTCAATATATTAACCCTTTGCACTCCGATGGTGGCCTCTGATTCACCATTCTAGCTTGTGCATCATTTTGACATTTTATTTATTTATTTTTCAAAATTAATTGTTAAAAATGTCTATATAATGGTTAAGAGATGTAGATTAATTTTTCAAAGTAATTCGACTTAAAAGAATTATGTAAATTAATTTTTCGAAGGAATTTGACTTAAAAGAATTACGTAGATTAATTTTTCGAAGCAATTTGACTTAAAAGAATTATGTATATTTATTTTTCGTAGCAATAAACAAATCTTTGCATTAGGTGAATAATTTTGCATCTAATTATTTATCGGAGTGTAAAGTGTTAAGATAAATTAAGTTTTCAAAAATCGATTTTTTTTCTCCCATTCTAATAATTAACTGACATAATATATAGAAACAACAGAAATATTGATAATTTTTCCGTGTGAATAATTCAGTAGGGAAGAAAGTTTTAAGAAAAATGAAAATAAAATTTCTAGTTGCATGAGTTCTTGTAATATAATATAATCTAGTCCTATAAATTGTGTTTCTAGTTTTGTTATCAACGGTTATGCTATTTTTTATTTGATTTTCGATCAAAATATAGCAAGATTTAATTTTCAAGCATTTTTTTTTGTTGTTGATCATTTCCGAACTCTTCACAATTATCCCTTTTATTTTCTTTCTTTCATGAGAAACTAATTTTAAATATTTTGTAGTTTGCAATTAATATCTGGCCACAGTTTATATTATAAAATGTTAAAAGTTATTTATAATTTATATTTGAACTTTATTTTTTAGATGGTTTGGATAGAATCGTATTTAAATGAATTTATCTGTGTTTTTTCTTGTTTTGGTAAGATTTTGAATAGATAAATCAAAACTAGTCTTATTCATATAAATTATTCTTTTAGTTTGTTATGATGGAAGTGTTCATTAAAATTATCGTTGGCTTAAGAACAATTTTAATACATTCTTCTTGAGCAGCCAATAAAAATATTCATTATTTTTTTCTTTATGAATAACGCATAAAATTAATGCGTTAGTTGGCGTCAAATGAATTTTTTTTAAAAAAAAATTCTATATATATTATTAAAGTATTTCTTCATTTTCTAAAGAAGGATAAAATTCTGTATTCGCTCGTAAATCAGCATAAATTATTTTGAGAGAGTGTAACATTTCACTTCAATAAATACACTCCCTAATTTATTACATTTTCGTATTTTTTTAATCATATTTTTAATTCTCCACTTTTAAGAGATATTTACACAGATATTTTTATTATAAAGAAAGATTAGAATTAATTCCTTGATGGCGCAACCTTTACCAACCCCCTTTCCCATGGGTTTCCGCTTTACATACAGTTTCAAGAAAGTTAAGCAATATTTATTCGAAAATTTACATTGGCAAAATATTTCATTTCATAATTTTTCCATATTATTCAATAAAATTATACTTTAAATATATTCTGCATTTAATTGTATGTTGTGAAATTTGTTCACGTTAAATCTAAATCTTCTTGATATATAATCTTAAAAAATGAAATTCCTACAATCTTCCTTATTAATTTAGATGTTTTATAATTCTAATAAACAATTATTATATCACAATGAAAGCTATACTTTAATTTAAACAAAGATTTTGATGTTCCCGCAGTGAAATAATCCAACATATGAGCGTTATATTTTAATCAAAACGAAGATTTAAATATTCAAAAAGTGAAATAATTCAACATGTGAACATTATACTTTCGTCAAAATGAAGATTTCAATGCTCAGAGGAATTAAATAATTAAACATATGAACGTTTTATTTTCATCAAAACGAAGATTTCAATGTTCAAGGAGTGAAAGAATTCACCATATGAAAGCTATGCTTTAATAAAACAAAAATTTCAATGTTCAAAGAGTGAAATAATTCAACATATGAACGATATACTTTGATCAAAATGAAGATTTCAAATTTCAAGGAGTGAAATAATTTAACATATGAACGATATACTTTGATCAAAATAAAGATTTCAAAGTTCAAGGAGTGAAATAATTTAACATATAAACGATATACTTTGATCAAAATAAAGATTTCAATGTTCAAGGAGTGAAATAATTCAACATATGAACGATATACTTTCATGAAAACGAAGATTTCAATGTTCAAGGAGTGAAATAATTCAACATATAAACATTATACTTTCATCAAAACGAAGGTTTCAATGTTCAAGGAGTGAAATAATTCAACATATAAACATTATACTTTCATCAAAACGAAGGTTTCAATGTTCAAGGAGTGAAATAATTCAACATATGAACGTTATACTTTCATCAAAACGAAGGTTTCAATATTCAAAAAATGAAGTAATTCAACATATAAACGTTTAACTTTTGTCAAAACGAAAATTCCAGTGTTCAAGGAGTGGGATAATTCAACAGAGTAACGATATACTTTTATCATAACGAAGGTTTAAATGTGCAAGAAGTGAAATAATTCAGCATATGAACGATAAACTTTCATGAAATCTAAAAGTTCAATGTTCAGAAAGTGAAATAATTCAACATATGAATATTATAATTTCATCAAAATGAATATTTCAATGTTCAAGAAGTGAAAAAATTCAACATAGGAACATTATAATTTTATGGAAACGAAATTTCAATGTTCAAGGAGTAAAAAAATCACGTACACTTTTAATATAATGACTGATTAGTTATATTTGGGATAAAAAAATTAATCAAGCACTTAATTTGTCTGTTTTCATTTCCGGAAGTGTATTCCCAATAACAAACATAGCAAATCCTATGATCCATTTGGGTTATGGCTTTTCTGTATTTGTTTATTTTTTAGTCTTCAAATTTTAAAAAAGTGGAAAATTATTTTACTTCTGTAAACGCCTTAATTCTTAAAAGAATTTTCTACAATTAAATTATACTTATGTCCCATCTCTAAAACTCACCTGGAATTAAAGGAATATCCCAATTTTAAAACCTTAGTAAAAATGATAACAGTTCGCTTTCCAGATTTTTTTTTACATTTTTAGAAAAATATTTGCGTAAGCTGAATGATGATTCTCAAAAGAAAACAACAAATCATTCGCTTCTTCAACTGGAGTAAGTAGAAATCTTCAAAAATACTTTCTGCATTACATTAATCCATTCCCAAAACTTTTCGAATCTCCCATCAGCAGAAAGAAAAGTGACTGCTGATTCGACCTGATATCCAACGTTATATGTTTTTATTTGGTTAATATTATTTTTTTTTTCGTTCTTTATGGATTTTTTTCTTTAATTTTTGTTCATACATACTGATATCCTTAAGAAAAGTTTCTTGTTGGAGTTTATGATAAATTCTGGTTCCTTATGAAAAAATGGGAGGATGAGTTATCTAGATTAGTAAAGAAAGAGCTAATTTACCTAAATTTTATATTATAACCATTACTTAATTGTACTAATTTTCACTTCACTCTTCCGAGTGTATGGCGAATGGCGCTCGTTAAATCTGTAGTGGTCGCAAAGTCCTCCATGTCGAGAGTAATATCACCGGGGGTACTGGGTCAGAGGTGATCGTTCTCTGTTCCAGGTCTAAATTCCGATCTGAGATGAATGAATGAATTTGCATGAATGAAGTCCGCCCCCTAAAAAGTTTTGTGACGTGTGAGTAGCTAAGTCGTATTCTTGGCCCTAGATGGCGCTACTTGTAAAAACAAAGAGATGCATTTCTTAGGCTTAAATCATATGCCGATCTTATTAGTGGGGATTTGTCATAGGCAAGTACCATTAGTCACAACACAAATTCACTTTTATAAAATTTGAAGTAAATGTTGATAACTATTTGAGGTAGCTTCGACTTGAAACACTTCTCTTGGAAAATAGAATTCTAATAAAGCTTATACTTAACAACCATATGTTATGATCAAATTTAGAAATTCAACTCTCATCAGGTTTTTATTCGTTTTTGTATCGAACTCTTTGAATTTAATGACTTAATTTTAATTAGAACTTAGCATAAGCAGAAACATAATTTAATTGCTATTTATGCTTTGATCTATATAATTTAATTGTTACCATGGTTTAATACTTTATAATTTAATTGTTTTCATCTTTTTTTAGCTTTTATTCCTGATAATGCAAATTAGATCAATTTCCATTTGACTTTTAATCATTCAGTTTAAAATCTTTTTCAATCATTTATTTTTTTAAAAAAATATTTAAAATTTAATAGATTTTTAAGAAAAAATTTACAAATTTATTCCTCACAGTGATTAAGTTAATTTTTTTCCTCCCAAACCAAATATTTTTTTATAATCCTTTTTAAATCTTCATCTTAAACTGTTAATATTTCTAAATAGTAAATTGTAAATGCTTTTATTCATTCTTTGCAAACGATAAATTTCAGCAAACGTTTCATATGTAAAATTTGGCTTAATCTTTACTTATAATAAAGCACAATGTGTGTGTGTGTGTTTGTTGGCGATGTACAGGCCAGACCGTTCGACCTACAGCTACCAAATTTGGTACATGTATACCTTGGGTGCCGGGAATGTGCACCTCGGAGCCCTTTTTTGAATTAATAATTATAATTTTAATTCATTAAAAAATAAGCCAAATTTTGACGTTTTTGCGCTATAACGTCCGAAATTATTACAGTACAAAATTGATTTTTACATCAAGTTAAAGCGCAAAAAATTAGCTTTTCAATGATACTAATGTTTTGACATATAAATTAAAACTCTATTTTTAATGAATTTTTAAACATTTAATTTAATCGTATTTTTTTCAACAATTTATTTTGCAAAAATAAAATAAAAATAAAATTTTATTTTATCGAGGATCTCAAAAAAATCAGCTTTTAATAAAATGTTGCCATCAAATTTTCAGAAGTTCTGATTTAAAAAAAGTTAATTACTAAAAATAAAACAGAAAAATACAATTTTCATCACGTGATTATATGAAATGAAACAAATAGGAAATGTGATATTTTTTAAACAATAAATGCAAGAGAAAATTTTTCTTGATCGTTTGCAATATCAAAATTATTAATCCAATTAAAGAATTAAAGTAAATAAAAATACTAAGTAAAAATATATTACCAAAGTGCGACAGTTAAAACTGAAAAAGAATTTTTAGAAAAGCACCAAACGATTATCTTCTGAGAGCGAGATTAATTATTTAAAAGCAAGACATCTTCAACGAACTTTGAAAATGACGTCATTTCAAAGAAACGACGAACAGAAAGCAATTGATAATAAGTAACAGTAAAATATTTTTGCATTCTTTTTTTAATTTTTAAAACAATAAGAAATGTTTTGAATTGTTTCTTTTACTTATGTGAAGAAGATATTTTGTGCAAATCAAAGAATTCGTCTTCGTGGTTGTAATTTATCTCCGCAATTTAATGAATCATGCGAAATAAAAATGTAACTGCTTTCAACGAAGCATACGTAATATTAAAGCTATACTGGTAAAAGCAGGTCAGCTATTTGAAAATGCATCTTATTTCAAACAAGCTTACGTAATAATTAATAATTCAAAATTTGTAAAAGCATATAAAACTATTTTTACCCGCATATTTCGGAGACATCTAAACTTTCTAACCAAAACAATATCATTTTCTCAAATGAGAAAAAATAAATCAACTATCATTCCAAATTAAACATATAAAAAATGTCATTTTCGGCACGTGTCAGCATAAAATGAAACAAATATGAAACATGATATTTTTGTAAAATAAATGGATGGAAACGATTTCTATGATAATTTACTACACATATATTACTAATCCAATTAAACAGTTTTATTTAAGGCTAATCTACATCTTAACATCTACAAGGCATCTTCTGTAATCGGAGCCCAACATCTAATTTTTGAATTTTGTGGGGAGAGATATAAATCTCTTAGCAATTGGTCCAAGTGAAATATATAATTATAGATTTAGGGGAAAATGCAGATAAATTAAATTTTTACATACATCATCTGCTCTGTGAATCATATTTAACAAAATATTCTAGAGACAATAAGTCCTTAAAATAAAAAAAGTGGCACTCCAATCAGCTAAATCAGTCATCAAAGCTGATCGATCTATGAAAATTTCAATATAACTATTCGATAAAAACTGGCGATTTTAGATCACTTTATCAATATATTAAAGAAGCCAATCAGAGTTACTCCAGAATAATTGGTCTAGATTATGAAAATGATGATTGTTCTATACTTGCAATATTCAGAACTGAATAAATCAGCCAGATTTGTAAAAGATAGAAATGCTTATTTATTAATTTAGAAGTTGAAATATTGAGAAAATTTTACAAATATGAATCTATAAGACCATATGAATTTAAAGCATAATTTTTTTTATATATGTTTATAAACCTTAAAAAAATGCCATTTCTGAGAGCATTTATATACATCTAAAAATAAAATTAAAAACTGAAGGTTTCAATTAATCGGTGAAATTTTTATTGAATAATTCCTTGAGATCTTATAAATTATATTAAAAACATTATAATGTTTCAATTTCTGTATTGAACATAAAACTTCAATGTCGGACTACTCTGCTTTCAGTTCTTAGTTTTATTTCTTTATATTAAGTGCACTTCCATCACTTCCACTTTGATTTAAAACAGAACTTTACTTGCACTGATAGAAAATCAGAGAGAGATGTGGAGTTCAAAGATAGGACTGCTTAAGGCCTACATAATATTGTAAGTGAAATATATGATTATCGAAATTTGAAGCTTAAAAATATTTTGCTGAAAAACTTATTATGAGCCTAAGTTATATAAAAAAAATTGATTTAACCCTTTAGTCGGCACTAATATTGGCGAACCGACTGGTCGCCAAAGGCGGCTAGTATACAAATAAATATCGGCAATTTTACAGAACAGTTGCTTCCCGAAAGTTTACATTTTTTTTCCTTTTTTCTTGATCTAATAAATTAAATTCTGTTATCAAAGATCTAAAATAATTTTGATTTCATATGTCAATATTCAGTAGTTTGTAAAGTGTAAATATTGTCATTCATTTTCTTCCGGGTACTTTTTAAAAAATAATGGTCAGAATTATAAGCTAATATTTATGTTTCGATATCTTATCCCATTTTAAAACTTTTTTATAATATTGTTACGTTTTTAGGGTAGCAGGTTCGATTTGAATGGACATTACTTGAGGGCAGCACAAACAAATTTATTTACAGCAATTTACAGGATGACTTGAGAAAGAAAGGCTTCAGATAAAAACTATCCAGCTGTCAACAGTCACTAACAGCGTAAACACAAACCTTACGCACTATAAATACAGACTGCAAAACAGATATCGTAAAGCATAGCAAACAGTAAATCACAGCGAACTCAATAATACAACGTGAACAGCAAACGTAAACACAGCTCACTAATAACAAGCGAGAAAAGTAATCAACTCAATACTCTTCCGAGAGGAAACACTGTCGAAACTACGGCAACCCATCCATTATATAGCCGAACGCGCGCGTGCCTAATAGCATGCGGAGCTTCGTGAACGGTCCAGCGGCTACCAGACTATCCCTTTCGCTAAACTAACCCGGCTGGCGCAAAGCTCTTCGTCAAACATTCGCCAACTTTGATGCATTCCACGGCGCTCGTCTGCTTGCTTTAATATCTCTGCAATTCTGTTAAAAATGACTTATTGTCAATCTGTTTTGAATATTCCTAAAAAATAAATTTTTCAGAATTTTCCTTTAAAAATTACATAAACTGTGTAAACTTTAAGTAATGTTAAAATTATATATATATATATATTTATATATATATATATATATATATATATATATATATATATATATAGAGATATATATATATATATATATATATATAAAGAGAGAGAGAGAGAGAGTTAAATACTAACATGAATTGAAAATGTATTAAATACCCTTTAAACATCGTAAGATTTTCCAGAATAATTTCAAAAAATGTTTTTGTTAAATAGAATAATTTAATGAAAACCAATAAGGGAAATAATAAAGAACAGTTAATTTTCTGAAAACAATAATTTAAAAATATTTCATAGGAAAATAAAGTGAGAACTATATTTAAAGATGTTTCGCGAATTTATTTGAGAGCTTGGTTGAGCTACATCGAAAGAATTTATAATACAAAAAGAGGGCAAAACATTTTTTTACTTCTTCCCTTTTGAAGATTTTTCTGGGGGAAAACGTATCAATATTCTTCACACGTTTCATTGGATTGTACAAAAAAACTCAATTTAAAAAAATTGATAAATCAACAACCTCTTTGTTAATGTAGGACGTCGGATTATGAGAAACTTCCTAAAGCCGACGATCACCTTGTTTAAAACTTAACGGGAAAAAATAATAAAAGGCAAAAATGCGAATGTTAAGCAAATAAAAATATATGAGGTGGATATCTGGCCCGACCAAGACCCATTTCCCTTTTACTCCAAGTCTTTTTGAGAGCTTTTGGCGATGGATAAATGTCACATATGGAATTTTTTGAAGAGTTTACTTTCCTGGGTTGAAGTAGCGAATGATTCGGTGTTTTTCTTCTGGGAAATATAATTTAGCTTCTGTAAACGTTAAGATTTCTTTCTTTTTTTCAGATGGGAGATTCCGAAGGAGGTGGATTTTAACTCATCCTGAAATAATTCAATTTAAAATTCTGAGTCTTTTCTGAGTTTTAGTGGCGTAATAAAATGAGATTGTAAAGGCATTGTATAACTGAACCGTATTTTTGATCTTTTTAGTATTCCATTTATAGTTATTTCTTCTTTTCTTTTTCAAACTGCCTTTTTTAAGACTTCAAATAATTTATTTCGTTATGTTTGTATATTTTCTTGGCTCTAAATTTCCTTATTCATCATTATCAAATTTCAAATTATGATTATATTTTCCCATATTTTTTAACTCAGGATTCATCATAAACATTTTTTATACGATTATTACCTCAACTTTAAACTATATCTTCAAAAATAACTAAGCAATTTCTCAATTTCAAATACAATCTTTTTTTCTCTAAGAACAAAATACATTTTAAAAAAAGGAAACGAGAGGAAAAATTGTTTTCCAAACAACTCGAAAGACAACATTAATACATTTTTTTACAAAGTTTAATTTCAATTTTAAATAATTCATAAAGAAATAAATATTTGTAAATGTTATTTTCAGAAACTAATACTAATTGTTTTATATAATCGTTAAAAATTTTTTGGATTCTTTTTTGTTTCAGTTTTTAAGAGCTTGCTAAAAATAAAATTAAAATATTTTTTTCTTAGAATATTTAAAAACATAAGAGCATTTAATGCTGACACTATAGATGTAGACAGTTTTCTAATTACATTCATATAAATTGCAAATAGAAATAATTACACATAATTTAAACTCAAATATGAAAAAAATAAAAATCCTCAATAATATAAAATTCAATTAAAAAACTCTATTAAAATCAAAATTGAACTATGAAAAACTAACAAAAGAATTAATAAACTAATTTTTTTGACAAATATTGTCAACATTATTAAAAAATTAATATCCTTTAATCATCGTCCGGTTTTTCAAAGCAGATAGCAAAATTCATGGTGAATAAAATAATTTGAATGTAATCTATCAAAACAAATAATTAATAAGCAATAAGGATTTAATAAAAGTTAACATTCCTGAAATGATAATTTTAAAATGTTCATAGGCAAATAAACCGAGGACAAAATTTTAAAAAGTATCGCGGATATATCGGAGAAATCATCTACAACATAAAATAAGAATATATATTACTAAAAAGAGAATGAATATTTTTTAACTTTTCCCTTTTTAAAGATTATGCTGCGGAAAAAAGTATCAATATTCCTCTCACGTATCATTGGACAGGAGAAAAAAAACAACTTTAAAAGTGGAAGTTATGGTTATAAAAAAATTGATAAATCAACAACCTCTTTATTCACGTTGGACGTCGGATAGTGAGATACTTCCTAAGTCCACCAATCACTTGTTTAAAAGGTGAAGAAAAATATATTAAAAAACAAAAATGAGAATGTTAAACAAATAAAAATACATGGATATCTGGCCCGACCAAGACCCATTTTCCTTTTACTCCAAGTCGGTTTGAGAGCTTTTGGCGATTGATAAATGTCATATATGGAATCTTTTTGGAGAGTTTACTTTCCTTGGTTGAAGTAGCGAATGATTCGGTGTTTTCTTCTGGGAAATATAATTTAGCTTATGTAAACGTTAAGATTCCTTTCTTTTTTTCAGATGAGTAATTTCGGTGGTGAATTTTCACTCATCTTGAAAAAATAAAGTTAGGAATTCTGAAACTTTTCTGTTTTATAGTGGTGTAATAGATAGAGAATTTAAAAGTTATTATGTAACTGAACAATATTTTTACTTTTTTTCTACTATTCTACCGACTATAAAAATAAAAAATAATTTATTTCGTTATATTTGAATATTAGCTTGTTCTTTATTATTTTTGCATATATTTTATTGAGATGGATTAATAACTGAAAACAATCCATTAAAAAAGATACGAATATTTTTTTTTTCAATTTAATACGAAAAGGCTAAATATAATGCCTTTGGCCCATAAGTTAATTAAGGCCGTTAAAATGAATAAAATTTATTTCTGAGTAACTTTAAAGAATTGTATTAAAACTCATTTTTAAATGCTTTTTATTAAATAAAGTAAAATAAAAGACTTTATAAAAGCAAATATAATTATATATTATATAGTTACATATGTTATTCTAAAACATAATTTTAGAATTTAAACTTTATTTATATTTAGATATTTAAAATATATTAATTTCTTAGGTAATACATAAGTTTATATATATTTTACTTATATCTATAACAATATCTAAGCTATATATATATATATATATATATATATATATATATATATATATATATATATATATATATATATATAGTTTTATGCCTGGTTAATTCTGAAATATTGCATGAAATAAAATTTTCTAAAAAGAAATTTACAACATTTCTTTATAACCTAAAACTAAAAATATAAAAAAATCATGAAAGTTTCTTTTTGATAAAGTTATCTTGATAACAATTTTATATTTTATAATTAGCAATAAGTAAACAAAACTCAAATGACTGTTGACTTTGATAAATTATAGCTGAGACAGGTGAACATTATATGTCGCATTAAAAAGTTGCTTCTAGGAAAATAAAATTCGTTATTTGCAGTGATGTCATAAATATTTTCACAAATACCTAAGTAAAAGAAATTCAAAATTTATTGCCATTTTTAAATTTAATGAAATGAATAATGAATAATGTTAATAATAATAAATGAATAATGAATAA
>JAOUZG010015602.1:3520552-3542061 GCA_026289955.1 Argiope argentata | reverse complement strand
TAATAAATGAATAATGAATAATGTTAATAATAATAAATGAATAATGATAATAATAATAAATGAATAATGAATAATGTTAAAATAAATAAAGTGAATAATTAATAATATTTACCTTAATAATTGCAACAAAAGATACAAACGTGTCAATGAATGGCTTATACTATTTCGATTTTGCAGCTATATATTGGTTAAAAGCACGTTTAAAATATATATCACTCTACAAGATGGTCATAATGCATTTTACCGAAGTTGTTGCTGTTGTTGTTACTATTAGTGGCACTTGCTAGGGACAAGATTCGCCAAGGCATCAGCAAGTTTTAGTACGAAAGCAGCGTCTCTTGTTTTAAAGTAGCGCCAACTAAGGCCAAGAGTACGACTTAGCCACACACTCATCACAGTCGCTTGCACAGCCCCTTTTTTATAAAGAGGCTCATTCATACACCTTACGGATAGAACACAGAAGAACAAGCATTTCCTAAACGGGACGCCCAGGTCTCAAAGAAAACGCACTACACCTATTCCAGGTGGCCGGCCTTTTACCAAAGTAAATATCGTGAGATTCTAACTATCAATGAACTTGAAATGAAATCTGGATATAGATATTTCAAGTACATCTTCGAATATGAAGAAAGGATTAAAAAAGAAATTTGTTGTCATTGTTATGATCTCAGAACAAAACCTCAAAATATTAGGCTGCCAATACCAATTTATATGCCTTGGTGACTGATTTTCCATCAAATATTCTGTGCCAGTATGAGCTGAAATATTTTATTTGACATCATTTACTTAATTATATTAGTTAAAATTTTTTAACCATTTCTAAAGCCGTGAGAATTATTCTTATCACAATATTCCTCAGTCTTTGTTATGAGGTTATGTAGAGTGACTTAAGGTTTAACACATTTTTTTAATAAGGCTTATAGGCTTCAGTTTCTGATCTTGCACAAAATGCTGTGTTTTAATGATTAATTAACTAAATTATCAATTTGTTAAATTTAATTAATAAAATTAAATTGATCTAATAAGCAAAACAATTATTTTCTTACACCAATTTCAGTCATAAAAAAATTTAATATACTATATCTAGAAAATAGATTTTAACAGAGAAATTCTTAGTCAGATATAAAATTATATTATCATAGATGTGAATTATTTGAAAGATGTTTATTAACAAATAAGTTTGAGGGGGAAATTATAACTGGTCTGATCTTATTTTGGATTTTACTACAATGAATTTCTTGCTAATATGATACATAGAATCTTATTCAATAGGCATATAGGCGTATTATTCAATCTGAAAAAACACTATTACTCTGGAAATTTGATTGACAGTAAAATTGATATTGCTACATTGCGGTTTTAAACATTTCACATGTAAAACATCATCATAAATGCATGCAAATGTGCTTAATTTTCAACTTTTTTGTTCTTATCAATTATGCCTTTCCTTTTATCTGCTTTCATTTCTAGTTTTATATCACTAATAAAAGAATTTTATAATACATGCACCCTTTTAGATACTTCATGGTCTTTGAATATGTTGATTCTCTAGCAATATACAAGATCAACAACCAATTTAGTAATATATAAATTTCTATTTTAGCATAATACCTTTTGATATTTTTCTAATGCGATAATTACCTTCAGGGTTTGATTTTTTTCAGTTATCTCCTTTATGGATTCATACTTTGAAATTACCTTGTCATGAATTTCTTTTGCATTAATCTTTTTACACAGAAATTCAGCTTTGGTTTATAAACGTTCTGCATAGCATTAGTCGATGCTGAGTTAGGAATATCTCAATGATCTTTAAATATAAAACATAGAAAAAAAAACTAATTTTTTTCAGGAGGCTATCTGAACTAGAAAACCACATCAACATTTTTCTCAGATTTAAATAGCAAACACAAACACAATTAAAATAGCAAACACAAAGCTTTTCAAATCAGTTTTGTAAATAAGTAAATAAATATATCAACAAAGTATCCATTGATGTTGGACATAAAATAATTGCATTGCTCTAAAGCTTGCAAATACACTATTTAAATCTAATAAAAAAAGCTAATAAAAAGATAAAATGAGAAGGTTAAACAAATATAATATGAATCCCAAATTTGAACTTTTAAGCGTTTCTACTTTGCTAAGGAATAATACACAGATATATATGTGGTCATTATGCTTCCTAATCCCCCAAATACCCTGAAATTTCTCTATTTCTTAACGTTAATATATATTATTTAATCTTTCCACTCAATCCTTTTTTAATTATATAACCCAACCCCTTTACGCATGCTCAAAAAAGTGGAGAATTTTTCAATCCGAGAATGAAGAGTAGGTGGAAATTTGACAGAATCGGTAATCACTTGCCCTTCAATTGTAGGTGTTCCGATAAGTTTTGAATACGAATAAACATGATTGAGAAAACTTTTCGAAGAGTTTATTTTTCTAAATGGATATAGAAAATGGTTTAATGTTTTCTTTAGAGAAGTATAATTTGGTTTGTAAAAACAATATCTTTTTACTCAAATTTGGTTAAGAAAGTTAGTTAAACTTTAGTTAAGAATTTTCAATCTCTTTAACATTTTTTTAGCTTCTTTCATTTATAATAATATTAAAATTGAATACCAAAATTGATTAATATAGAAGAATCGAATAAAAGAATAAAATTTCTGGTGTTGCATTAATTCATGTTATTGGAAAATGAATTAATGTAAAGTAAATACATTTTTCTTTCTTAAATATCGTTCCTTTTCTTTGTTTACTTTACTATGTATAATTATACCAGGTAAAGAGAAAACACAAATGATAAAGAGATGATAACATTTCTTGGAAGTAAAATTATCTAATAGCGGAATTTCTCAAAATCTTTAGTCAACTAAATAGAATTCCTTGTTATTGTAATGTTAGTAGAATTCAATTTTATTTCTTTTAAAAGTTATAAAATCCTTTGAAACAAAATGAAACAAGTTCATTTCCAAGCAATAAATGTTATTAAAGACAAAATGAATTTATGTTTCTAAAGAATAAAACGATTTTAATATTTATTTCTGCCTACGCAAATATTCTATGGAAAGCAGAAAATGAGGAACAAAAGACGTAGTAAAACTCTAATAAAAAGTTTTTCTCTTTCATGGAAATATGTCAATATTTTAAACATCAAGTCGAAGGCCAACTTTTAGTTAGCTTAAAGAATACAAAATTTAAAGGCAAATAAATAATGATATCGAATAGAAATTCTAAATAATTATTCTTGATAAACAAAAATAAACATCATTATTCATTTCCATTGTAAAAGTTTTTCTTTAATTAACACTTAGATTCTTTAAACATGAAATCAAATCAAAGATAAAAAATAAACATTTCCTGATAAACTCAGGATTTGTGAGCATATGTATTTAAAGTATTTTCTTAGCATATGTATTAAATATTTGTTATTATTATTCATTCCTGTCAATGCAAAAATTTAGATAGAAATTCTGAATAAGGAAGAAAAGGCTTAGTAAAACACTAATAAATTTTCAAAAGCACATATTAGTGATTTACAACATTGAATCGAATAGTCTAAACAGAAGTTGTAAAATTATTGTAAACATCTCAATATAATCCTATTGGAACGGTTTTTCATGAAATAATACTTAGCTTCTTTAAACATGAAATCAAATAAAAGATAAAAAATAAAGATTTCCAGATAAACTCATGATTTCTTGGCATATGTATTTAAAGTAATCTTTGTTATTATTATTTATTTCCGTCAATCCAAAGATTTAGTTAGAAATTGTAAATAAGGAAGAAAAGGCTTAGTAAAACACTAATAAAAGGTTTTCTCTTTCATGAGAATATGTCAATTCTAACATCACACCATAGGCAGCTATTAGTCAACTAATAGACTACAAATTAAAAAAAAATACACATATAAGTGATTTACAATATTGAATAGAATAGTCTAAACAGAGATTGTAAAACAATAGTAAACATCTCAATTTAATCCTATTGGAAAGGTTTTTAATCAAATAACACTTAGCTTTAAACATTAAATCAAACAAAAGATAAAATAAATAAATAAACATGCCTAGATAAACTCATGAAAAGTCGATGTGAAAATTTGTTTCAGAATTAACGAGAAGTAAACATTTTCCAACGAAGGAAAAGAAAGGGAAAAAATCGAAACAAAACAGAGGAACAAAATTTAAAGATGTAATGGGACTTTATTGGAGACCAAAGTTACGCTACCTCACTGGAATACATGTTACCCTCTTCCTCCCCTTTTCCCCAAAAAAGGGAAGAAAAGTTTATTTTCATCGGAACTTTCTCCCCACTGCAAAGTTCGTGGGGAAGAAGTATCAATATTTCTCTCACGTTCCATCGGCCAGGGGAAACAAAAAAGAAATAGATTTTATAAAAGTTAAAGTGATGGTTATAAAAAAATAGATAAATCAACACTTCCTTTGTTGACCTAGGCCAGGAGAGGACACTAAACTTGTCCTAAGGCCGCCGATCATTTTGTTTAAAACTTAAGAAAAAGAAACATATAAAAGATAGCAATGAGAATGTTAAGCAAATAAAAACATATGGGTTGGATATCTGTTTCCACAGAAATCCATTTTTTTTCTTTACTCGAGGGTGGTTTGAGATTTTTTGGGGATGGAGAAATGTAATATATAGAATCTTTTTGAAGAGTTTACTTTTCCGAATCGATGGAAAGGAATAGCCCGTGTTTTCTTTTGAGAAATATAATTTAGCTAATGTAAACGTTAATATTTCTTTCTTTTAGAATAGAAAGGGGGATGTTTTCCGCGTCTCCCGAACGAATTCAATTATGAATTTTGAATCTTTCTATATTTGTTTAGATTTTCCTGATTCGTATGGCGAGATGGAGTGAGGGCTTTGGAGTATCATATTGCTGAATAAAATTTCTTTTATTGCCTTTATTTATATTTTACTAGATTTCAGAATGAAAGGATTTAAAAATAAAATTTTTACCGTTATGTTAGAAAATCAGTTTATATTTTATTTTTAAATATTTGAGGCACATAGTTTCAAAAAGAAAAAATAACTAAAAACAGAAATGTAGATAGAAAAAATCTTTTTGAAGAAATGGTAAATCAATTTTTGTTACGAAAATAATGCGGAAATTCTATCTCAAATGTCTAGATTTAATTTCTGATCCCATCTGAATTTTCAGAGAAATATTTTGATTATCTGCGCATGATTTCAAGAACAGAAAAGATTTTTTTTTCAATTATAATAAAAGTAATTTATTTATTCAGAATTCTCAAAGAATTATCGTTTCTTTATCATTGCAACTATTACACTAATCAAGAATTTTGAAGTAATCATAATAAAGCAGGTTCATAATCTCAATAAGAAAACATAATCTCGATAGATATATAAATGTAATATCTTTTTGAAGAAATTACTAAACAATTTTTGTTTGGAAAATAATGCAAAAATTCTACCTCAAAGGTAAAGATTTTATTTCTGATCACACTAGAATTTTCAGAGAAATATTTTGATTTTTGTAGATGATTTCAAAAAGAAATGAAGGGATTTCTAAAAATTATCCTTCTAAATTTGATTATTTTTATCCAGAATGCTCAAAATTTGAGAGATCTTTTAATTCTTATATTGAATTAAAATTTTTGTTCGATTTATCGTTGCAATTACTCCTCTAACCGGGGTTATTGAAGGCTCATAGTTTCAAAAAGACAAAATAATCCTGGATGGAAACGTAGAAACAAAATACAAAATGTTTTTTTAAGAATTATCGTTACTAAAATAGTACAAAAATTCTACTTTAAGAATTCAATTTCTTTTCCCTGATTGCTCCCGAATTTTTAGAGAACTATTTCACTCTCTATGCATGATTTTAAGAGCAGAAGGGATTTCTTTAAAAATATCATTATAAAAATAATGTATTTATCAAAAAATTTTAAAGCAGCGTTTAGACCTTACATTCTCATACGTTGGTATTGAAGTTATCGTTAGTATTATCATTGCAATTATAACTTTAACCAGGAATTGAAGGGGAAATATTTCATTCGAAAACAAATTTGTATGAAAAAGATGATTTATTATTAAATTTATTCAAACAAGCATATTAATAAAAACGATTTAATATAAAATTATTGTTTGCTTTACGGTTGCAAGCATTATTCTAACCAAGAATTTTGAATTATTGAAGCTCATAATTCCAGAAGACAAAATAAACCTCGATAGAAACGTAGATGCAAGATCTATTTTAGAAAAAGGTTACCATTTTTGTTACTAAAAGAATGCGAAAAATCTACTGCATGTCTAAAGAATTTATCTCTCCTCACATCTGAATTTTTTAAAACATAATTTGATTTTTACGTTGAATTCAGCGAAACTGACAGGATTTCTAAGAAATATAAATTGATTAATCACAATAAAATTGATTTATTCATCTAAAATTTTCAAAGAAACATTTAATTCTTATATTGCATCAGAATTAAGTATTGAATTATCGTTGTAATTGTTCTTCTAAACGGAACTATTTCTTGCTCATTATTTAAAAAAGGCAAAATAACCTTAGATAGAAATGTAGAGATAAATTATTCTTGAAGAAACGGTAAAGAAATTTTTGTTGCGAAAATTCTACTTCAATGGTCTAAATTTTGTTTTCAATCAAATATGAAATTTTAGAGATTCTGCATGATTTTAATAATAGAAAGGATTTATTTAAAAATATTATAAAAATAATTTCTTCCTTCAAAAATTTTAAAGCAACGTTTAATTCTTTTGTTATTATCCGTTGGTATTAAAATTATCGTCTGCAGTATCGGTGCAACTATTACTTAATCCGAGAAATGAAAAAAAGTACACCTACGGGAAAATAAATTTTATACAAAAAAAGGGTTTATTAACAGGCATTTTGTAATAAAATCCTTGGGATTTTTGTTTATTTGGTGGCTTAATGGCGCAAAAGGAATATTTGTCCATGCTGCGCCAAGCAAACGCTTAGATTAAAAAAGATTATAAAAGAACTTTAAAGGTTAAAGCAAATCCATTAACATAAAAATCCTATAAAATATGACGATATAAAAAATCTATGTGTTATGATCTGACGTATTAACATATGGAAGTGAAAACTGGCGCAAAATGAAAAAGAAAAAGAAATAAAGCAAAGCAAAATTAACTTAACTGCGTTTAACGTCAAAGTGTTAAAACTCAGAATCCAGAGATGCAATGACAATTAACGAAAAATATTGTAATTCGTAAAACAAAAATAGAAAAAATTCAAACAAAGGCTGTCGGGAACGCCATAAAAAATTTAAATTTCCCATTATGTCCTCGAAATTTCTTTCAGAATGATTCTTGCCTATGATTCAGATTCCTATCTATTAACATGTTTTCTTTGCTACCTTTTTACTGTAGTTGAGAAGATAATATCTAATTGGATAGTAATTGAGATTCGCAAAGAATTGGCTTGTGAATCACCGTGATAAATATTCTTAAACAAGGGGATAAGTTAAACATAAGCATGTTCTACTCTTACCAAGCATTGAATAAGAAACTTTTGTTGTCACTCGAATATAGATGACACTTCAGTCAGCGTGTTAAATAAAATAGTTGTTGTCTCTGGTACCAAAAATTAAAAATAAGCAATTATAATAGATGTTATTAAAAAAATTACTTGAGAATTTACTAGATGTTAACATCCTTGAATCAATAAAGACCAGAAGAGACAAAGATCAACAGTAAAGAAGGAGAAAAAATTCAGTGACGAGAATTTATTGGGAGCCCGGGTTACGCTGCGTCGTAAGAACTGACTTAACTGGGAGAAAAAAAAAACGAAAAAGTCTTATTCTTAACTTTTTTCCCTAGCAAAGAATTCGCAGGGAAAAGTTTCAATATTTCCCTCACGTTTCACCATATTGAAAGGGAAAAAATCGATTTCAGAAAATTCAAAGTGATGGTTAATAAATACAAACAGGAGTAGCCGCTTCGAATTTTTCATTCACACTTTGTAATAAAGGTATTTGGTCCAACCCTTTCTAACTTAAGTCAGACGATCTGGCTAGGATGTGAATGCTATGAGTGCTCATATTTTTATTTTCATACAGAAGTTTAATTTGTAATATGGGGTAGGAAACTGGCATTTGGATATAACTGCATGCCAAACAATTACACTTTTCGGCGTGAATCTAACATTTTTATTTAAAATAAGTCGAATATTGGGGATTAATCGCCAAGAAATAAGCAGAAAAACTTCTATGAATTTTTAGACACATTTTTCTGCTTGATTCATTCCATCAAATTTCATTGATACAATTGTAGCCACAAGTTTACATATCAAATTTCATTTTTTAAGTCATTGTATGTTTAACATATTTATTTGCATGAGAAAGTACAGATCAACAGACAATCTATCCCTTAACGATTATTACTTTAGACTTGTCACAAATATACACTTTAGCTCGTAAATCTGTGTAGTAAATTTCATCCATATAGCTTTTTTACTCGCAAAATACAGGAAAGTATTGCAATCTTCAAAAAATTCAAGCTCTTAATTTTCACATATCGTCCTATTCCAGACTTTTCGAGTCAAAAACAAACATTTTATGTATTTTATATTTGACTGTCTGCCTATTTTTGAGATAAATCAAAATCGCGGTGAGCTGAGTGGCAGATTTTGATGTATAAAATTAATACCAAATTTGTAGATTTCTATCAAATTTTGAAAAAAAATCCATTCACTGGAAATCTGCCTAGCTATTTGAATACAAATGAGTTCGATAACAATAAAATTGAAAAAAATAAGTTGATAGATATTGGAACAGCATAATTACATGTATAACACCTCATACATATATATTGAAGAAATAGGAATTCAATTGATGAAACAGTTAGCAGTCTGTCGGTCTGTATTTTCGCATAACTAAAGTTTAATTAAATTTGGTAGGAATTCTTAAATGTTGTTTTGAATCAAATGTTGATATTGATTTTCAAACAAATAGGTGTAAAAAATACATGTTTCTATAGATTCAAAAAAAATATTGGATCCATAGCTAAGATCTATATTTCATAACGAACGTTCATGAAAGTGTATACAGCCTCATCCAAGGCCCACAATATTAAATGGAAAAAAGTGAATAAACTTTATTGGAAAGTGTGTAATAAGTTACTTTGGAGACACTCCTGCTGGTTTCGTATAGTATCTGTCGAACCAATACTCGTATAAATACTTGAATTCACTTGATTTGCTAACGCCTGAACACGTATAGAAATTCGAATTCAGTTGATTTGTACCTGTACTAGTATAAATACTCGAATTCACTTGATTTGTAAATATTTTTACATGTATAGAAACTCGAATTTACTTGATTTGTAAATACTTGAAATCGTATAGAAACTTAAATTCTTGATTTGTAAATACTGATACTCCTATAGAAATTCGAATTCACTTGATTTGTAAGTACCTGCACTCGTATAGAAATTTCCGAATTCTTTTGATTGAATTTCGTTTAGATTTGATCAGAAATTTACAAATTTGTGAAAAAAAACTGTATACAAAATTACACCCATCTATCTCAAAGCGACTATGGGTTATTTTATTTATTAGATAAAAATAAATCTAAAAAGTTTTTTTCAAAGGTTTTTCTGGGAAGTATGGAACATTAAAATTCGTGAAAACGAAAACCAGGAGTTTTAAATTATTAGACGATTATAAAACTTGTTCTTTCTTTGTTTAAAAGAAAGTAAAAATGTATAAATCGGCCCCGCTTTTTGTTATGAAGACCAAAAATGATGCGAAATATATACTTTATAAAGTAGTCACCATAAGGCCCATTAAAATTATTGAAAAAAGATTTTTTAAAAAAGGTAATAAAATTGAGGATATTAAACAAATAAAAACATATGAGGTAAATATCTGGCTAGACCAACACTTATTTTTCCTTTCCTAGAAGGTGCTTCAAAATTTTTATGGCGCAGATAAATGCAATGTATTGAAATCTTTTTAGAGTTTACTTTACATAGTTTAAGTGGTTGGTGTCTGGATGTTTTCTTTTGGGGAACGTAATTTAGCTTATGTAAATATTAAATTTCTTTCGGCCAGTGGAAAACCTGAAGTAGAAAGTGTTTCTATCAAAGAATTCAGCTTGGGTTCTTAAATCCTTTCATAATCTTGCATTTTTTGGTAAAAATATTGACTAGGTATTATTTAATATTCCGATTATCAATGGAGATATCATGGAATATTTTATGTTTCTTTTTTAGTTTCGTATTTATTTTTCATCAATTTAAATTGCGCAATTTTGAATTATTTGCCTTTTCATGAAATATTTTGTATACTTGGTGTCATTCGTGGTGTGGAAAAAAGGAGTCAAATTTAATAATATACGAGAAATGTTTTGAAACAAACTTTTAGGAGTTCTTCTAGACGTAAAATTGCTTCAAGTGTCCATTCATGTTAGTAAGGTAAACCAATTTAAAATTTTTATGGGGGTTGGGATGAATGGATTTTAGTTTGGGATGGTTACCCCATTTCAAAATGATATCAAAAAATTAGCAGCATATTTATAAAGGCTAATCTTCATCAAATTCCCACAAGACAAAGAGACCATCCAGTCTTCAAAAGACATAAATGCATCCATCCTATACAAGACACAGACACATCCGTTCTATAAAAAACAAACACTTATATTCAGTATCATCAAAACATAACATCAACAAACATAAGCATAATATCATCAAAACATATTAATATTCATATGACAAAGTCGCAGAAACATTCAATCTTAACAAGATGCAGAGATGTCAAATCTCCACAAGATACATTCACAGAAATATCTAATGTTTATGAACCACACAAATACATCCAATCTCAACAAGTCATTGACGCATAGACGTCAAATCTCTACAAGATGCATTCACAGAAACATCCAATCTTTATGAGCCACACAGATGCATATAATATCAACAAGTCATTGGCGCATAGACGTCATCTTTACAAGGAACATACAGAGAAACACCCATTCTTAACAAGATACAGAGACATCAAAATATCGACAAGATACACTCAAAGAAACATATAATCTTTATGGGCCACACAGATGCATCCAATATCAACAAGTCAAATCTCTACAAGATACATACACAGAAACATCGAATCTTAACAAGATAGACATCAAATATCTACAAGTCACAAATCTGAAATTGGCAAATATTTTTTTATATGAATAAGATTTTTGAAGTTGAATCTATGCTTTTTCAAAATATTCATATATTTAGAATTCAAAATTATAGAAATATTAGAGGAAAATTTAAAAGCAGGATATTAAGAATTTTGGTTTAATTTTCGACAAAAAAATATGGTATAGGATATTTGCCACCTAATTATAATGGGTGTTTGTAAAAACTTTCAACGAGATATTTAAAACTGAAACACGTGAAAATTATTAATCATTTTTTTAATATGGTGTAGAAGCTTTTTTGTAATTTTAATTTACAAAACTAAAAAAAATTGTTTTAAGGCTTGCAACTTTCTCTTAGTTTAATTTAGCATCTGAAGTCATACAACTTTTAATTAATCACCTTAGCCGTTTTAGAGTTCTATTTGAAGCCTTAAAAATTTTACTTAATCTGAATTTTAAGACTAGTTAAGGTGTTAAGTAACTGTCTGTGGTTTAATTTTAAGCCTCACTGTAAATTCTCTGATTGTCCAAAAATACTAACTCTATTTTCATATTGATAAAAATGAGTTATTCTTTATGATATTGTGACTGCCGAATGTTAAATTTCTGAGTAATTAAAAGAATGTTTAAAACTAGTATGAACAGCCTTTTGTTATCTCCCAATATTTTCAATATCAGCGTTTTGTGTTTTGTATATATAGACATCATTTATTTCGGCAAAAACTATTCAGAAACATTATAAGAGTCGCAAAATAAGGAAGTTTTAAATTATTTCTCCAAAAGTTTAAAAGAAAAACACTTATGTAATTAAAATTTGTTTAATAAAATCTATGAAAGCTGTCTAAGCAAATTGCATAAATTTTACTTCATCAAAGTATGTAAAATCTGTCTAAGCAAACTGCATAAAAATTTCTCTAAGCAAACTGCATAAAAATATGTCTAGCAAACTGCATAAAAATCTGTTTAAGCAAACTGAATAAAATTCTTTCTAAGCAGAATGCAAAAAATTTGTCTAAGTAGAATGTATAAAATTAGTCTTAGCAAACTGTATAAAATCAGTTTAAGCAAACTATAAAATCTTTCTAAGCAAAATGTATAAAATCAGTTTAAGCAAACTTTAAAATCTGTCTAAGCAAAATGTATAAAATCTGTGTAAGCAAATTATATAAAACTTATCTAAACTAAATATATAAAACCTGTGTAAGCAAATTATATAAAACTTATCTAAACTAAATATATAAAATCTGTGTAAGCAAATTATATAAAACTTATCTAAACTAAATATATAAAATCTATCAAAGCAAAATGTATAAAATATGTGTAAGCAAATTACGTGAAACTTATCTAAACTAAATATATAAAATCTGTCTAAGCAAAATGTATGGAAGTACTTGCAGAAAATAAAAATTCCCGAGCTTGTACGAAGTTTTGATTTCTATACATTTGTAAAACTTAACTTATACACAAAAGCATTTAAAAAATAATTAAAGCATGTATTTCTTACCTTGCTTTTAAATTTTTATCTAAATTTTAACCACAAAAGATAGCAGACACTAAACTAGTTTCTCAATGAGGAATATGTGTTTCTTAAAAGAAGCTTAATTTACTGAAACATTTATTCATTAAAACGCAGGTTAATTTCTCTTAATCATTTTAAAGCTAGACAAAAAGCGTTTTTCAACACACTTCAAAAATTTCTAACCGTACTCAATGGTGAGAAAGATCCTTGAGACGGCACTTAAACTTTCTCCAAACCTAACACAAAAATAAAAATAAAAAAACAAATAAAGTAAATAATTTTGAAGGGACCGATAAGAAATCCCAAACGAGATTTGTTTTAGAATTAAAGAGAAGCTCTCTTCCACACAAGTAGAAAATAAAGCTACTGAAAAAAAAGTTTAAAAAAATAAAATTTAAAGATATAATGGGGATTTGTTGGAGAACTGGATTTCAGAACCTTTTAAGAATTGATGTTATAAAGAAAGGACAGAGGAAAAGTTTTATTTTCTTGAAAATCTTCTCTTTACCGCAGGAGAAAGTATCCATATTTCTCTCGTTCTACATTGAGCTAAAGAAAACAATCGATTTCAAGGAAAGTTAAAACGATGGTCATAAAAAATAGATAAATCAACAACAATTTTGTTGACGAAAGATGTTGAACAACGAAAAATTTTTCGCAAGACCAGAAGCTTAAAACTGAAGAAAAAACAATGATAATATACCTATATTGATGTCCTGTTTCAAACCATCATTAGGGAAAATTTGGTACAGATTTCATAATTTTTAACACCGGTCAGACAACGAGAACAACATCTGAGCTAATACTCCCCGTTTTAAGCTTCCATACACTTACAGGAGGACGTTTCACCCCGACGGATTTGACGTGCATCTGATCCGTTTACGCAATGATTCTTCAGGTAGAATCGGGTTTCGAACCAGAAGCGCTCTTTTTCCGAAAATGACCAGGCCACCATGGCCCAAGACGCAAGCGTGAGACATTATAATGTTAATCATATAAAATTATTTAGTATAGATATCTGGTTCAGTTTAAAACAATATATCAATTTAGAGGTTTTAATGTTTTTAGGAATTATATTAATGTCTTTTCTTCTCAACATAGACTTTCTCGGGACGGAATAGTTGATAATTTCTACTAATTTAAGATTAAGAAGAAAATTAACAAAAATATTCTGGGGATATTGAAATGTTAAAAAAATCAACTTGGCAAGCTGGAAGGTAAAGACAGATTGTTTACATCTAAGTTTCCACCTGGCAAAAAGAAAAAATAGGGCCTAAAAATCACTTTCAAGCACCTATCTTCTTAGATATTACAGTAATCGAAAAATTTTAGATTCAAAATTTGTTAATCTTAATGAGAACGCTAATTTGACTAATGGGATTTTTTTATCTATCTACAGCATTAAAAAAGTTACAGCTAAAAGGAAAATTGACCCCACCCCTCCCCACCATTTACACATCCCCCCTTTGAGTTAGATGAACCGTTTACAAACTCGATAGTCAATTTAATATTTCTAACAACCAATTCCAAGCCAATTAAAATCCAAATAAAAATTATTCTTATTTTCCTGTTCATAAAATAATATGGGCAAAGCGTTATACGCATGTATATAATGAAGGACTTTTGAATGAAGGGCGGTTTTAGATTAGTACCTTGATCATAACGAATTGAAGAAATTTCCCCGAAATTTTATCATGAGAACCATTAAAATAGGCATTCTTTCAATAAGAATCTACAACAAATTCCATGATTTCTATTCTAATTAATTTAAATACCTCTAACCAACCCTCAGTCGGGTTCTTGCAGGATGAGATGGTCTCGAACGAGTTAGAGCTCATAGGGTTAAGCTATCCATAATAATTCTTTTTCGATTTCTGATAAACTGATTAAGCTTTAAAATTGAATTTTAAAAGGGGGAAATCAGAATTTGGAAAGATAAACTATTTACTGAAGAAAAAATTGAATCTATACTAATTATTTAATTCTTAATTAAGGAATAACATTGTTTCAAATTATGCTATAAATGAAATATAGAGAATTAAGTACAGAAAAAAATCACATGCACTTGTGAAAATAGTGTAAAAATTGTTCATTTCTTTATGCTCTGTCATCTGTCATCGAAAAAGAGATACTGATTGCCTCGAGCCTTAATAAAATGTTATCCTTCTGAAGTATGGTAACTCTCTTTGACAAGAGAGGAACGAAATTTACCACGGGCATTATCGGAAATACGTTTAGATCCAAAGAAAAAGTAACGTGATCAAAACTTATTTCAATAGGTTGTTACAATCAGAAGCCCGATCCAGTGAAAATTTCGCCAAGAAAAAAAAGCCAAGTATCAAGAAAGAGCCCCTCTACATTTTTACTCAATTTACGAGTAGTAGCTTTTTCCTTCCTGACTGAAAAGTCGCTGGTAGCAGTCGCAAAGGCCAAATAGCAGCATCACTACTAGAAATTGCTACTAAATGAGTTAGGGCAACGCCCTCTGGTGGGTTGCGTGTGAAGTTACCAGTCCAGGCATTGTAAATCTAATTTGTAATGTCTGTTGACTTGTGAGCGAAAGAAGATAGAAGAAGGGGAATTGATAAAGAAATTTTTAAACGATGTTACTGACTAGAAGATGGAGATATTTTAATACTAACCAATTTCCAAATGATAAAACTGAAAGTTTTATCTTTTAGAAATATTGTATATGAGATTTCTCTTGGGAAATCATAGATTTATAAAAGTTGGTGGTAGGTTTAAAAGAAAAGTATTAAAGACTAATTAGGCTAACACTTATGGAGTTGATCACTATGGGCGATCACTTATGGTAGATGAACTTTAGGTATTCAACAATACAAAATCTAATACATTTATTAAGAGATGAAGTGACTGAATGAATATGAAGTGACTGTGAAGTGAATATGAGCTATTTTGTTTTTTTTTTAAAAAAAAGTTTGCTTTCATAAAAATATGTATGATAGTTATGATATAATTCTAGGAAAGAAATTAATTATTGTTTGTTATTTTTTTAATGATGTATGATTTTGTTTGTAAACAATTTAGTTACTTATAGAAACGTCATAGTCCTTTGGAAAACTCGTATCACTAATTTTTATGAAATTTTTCTATATTAACCATTTGAGTGCGGAGGAATACTTACCTTTACGGCAACTGAAGCGCAATAGAACTTCGCCATACTCAAACGGTTAAGCTCAGATAATTTCAAGTCTTCAGATATTTTCAAACTAATTTCATTTGATTGTTCTACACTTTTTTTAGTGGGGTGTTAACATACTATATAGTTTTTCTTAGAATGCTTAAGCCCTATAGAGTCTAAAATTACTTTGAAACAAATTTTAATTAATAATGGGAACATTAATCCAATGTATTTTTTATCAAACGTTACCTTTTCCTCCACAAAAATTTCTTGTTTTGTAAAGTTCACTGAGAAGTGAATATTATTGTTCAAAAGATTACTCTCTTTCAAAATAAAATAACTCTCAACTCTTGTTAAAGAGAGAAATGTTACTCGTTTTTTTTTCAACAGTAAATGTTATGCTAGAAACTGATAATAATAGAAACTCTAAGTCACAAAATTTTAGTTTTACATTAGGGAATAAGTCTTGCCTTACATTTTCTAAAGAAATTTAGAAATTATATAGTGTCAGACGCTGTAAATGAGAACAAGGAATAATTAGGATTGGTGACAATAGTAAGCTCTGAATTTATTTTTAAAAAATGGGAAGCAGGCACTTCTTTAAAAATATTCTAGATAAGAAACAGAAATAATGTCCTTTCCCTTTTTTGCAGTGTTTGTTACGTTATATTTATTAGTTTTCAGAAAAATGTGAATCAAAACTTTTGCATATTTCATTATTTTTCTTTTAAATAACTTAAATATAAAGATCATGTAGATTTATGTTTGTGGAATATAACAGTTTTTTGTAAATAGAAATTTTCATTTTCTTAATCTCAAATATCTCCTTCTCTTATAAGGTAATATTCTCTTACAGTCATTCTTATAAAAATTCACTTTCCCTTCTGAATCGAAGTGAATGATTATAACTTAATGAACTAAATAATTAAAATTTATTTGAAATATTTATTATACTTAATTTCAAACTGAAAGAATTAAATAATTACGATACATGATACTATATAAAATACAAAATATGTTTGCTGAAAAATAGTATTTTTACATTCAATAGAGAATATTCGACGTTTTCTCGACATTTCAAATATAATTTCTCCAAATCAATTTTCCCATATGTTTCCGATTATACTAAATTTTTAATACATTAGGAATATATCAAGGCTATTATTATCGTTTTTATAACCAAGAATAATTAGTTAAATTTGAGAAAAATGGCATTGTTAACTAAGCACAACTTAGCATTATTATATGTTAAATAAAGATCAAACGTTATATAAAAATATAAACCGGTTTTTTTCTTAAAATTATTTTAATTTAAAAACATTAATTATTATAACAATTCATTCCCAATTATCCCCATTTATAAATTGGGTAAAAATCAAGGCCATTTACATTTCATAATATAAAAGAACCTTTATTTACCTACAGTAGTTGATTAAAATTGTTGAAAACAATACATTTAACAACATTTGAGCTTTCCTAATAGTTAAGCTAGTAAAACTTTCTGGCGCAACAAAGTGTCTTGCAGAAATGTTTTGATTTCTTTTACTTTAATTGCCGCAATTTATATAGAAATTAAGATTTAATTATTAATCAAAACGCAACTTTATTCTTCGGAATACTAGAAATCTCATATATATATACACAGAAAGTGAAGAATCAGGGGAATCTAAAAGTTACCAAATCGATCTTTAAGTCTAGACAGAAATTTCCCAAAAGTATAATACATTTAGAAGGAAATGTCCCAAATGATGTAAGAAAGTAAGCACTGGATTGCGAAACGAATGCTTGCTGCAAAATCTCTTGGAATTTCTTGTCTTCAGGGAATGAATGAAACTACTGCGCATAAGGTTAAAATGGAAATATAAATTAGAGATTGTTTCGCTGAAATATTTATCTTTTCAAACAATAAGTGTTGCATGTTTTAAATTTCTTAAATATGCTGTTTCCTTTCGTAGTTAATCTTATAAGAAAACGGAGCTTTACAGTAGTTCTGACGGAAGCTGAATGGATGCCAGGACAATAGCTTGAAACCTAGACCAAAGTGACAAATTGGGTGACATGGAGATAAGATAAGAAAAATGAAGCATCCCAAATGTTCTAGAATTTCGGTGAAATAACTCCAGTTATAAAGTTTATTCTAGAACAATTCAATGTCCGAGGAGCTATAAAATACTCCATTTCAGACTAATTTCCTTTTAAGAATGTTACTGGTTTAACGAAAAAGTCATAGTAATTACTATAACTCCACTGTTTTTATACATAATACAATGCAATTTTTTTAAAGAAAAATTGAAGTCTGAGGAATAATTAAGATACATAATTAAGACTTTGACAAAATGCTTAGGAAACTAGAAATTAAATAAATTTTTAACCAAATTAAAATTAATTTTATTTTTTGCAGATTAATCATTCAACTTTTTGAATAATCATCCATCTCAAAGCATCAAATTTTGATGATAACATTGAAATTTCTTGCCCATTTCTAAATGCCAGATATTATTATCGCTTTTATTTAAAACAATTATTCCGATATTTAACAGTATTTTTAACCTGTGTAGCGGCACTGGGGGGGGGGGCATGATCTGGACGTTTCGGGTTCAATTCCTGATTAGGGCATGGTTTTTCTTCTGTATTCCATCTGTAAGGTGTATGATTGTTCCCCACCTTGTAAAAAGGGATTTCTCAAGTCACTGTAATGAGTGAGTAGCTTAGTCATACTCTTGGCAATAGTTGGCGCTACTTAAAAACAAGAGACTCTCAATCAGCTTAAAATCACAGGCGGCTGTCGCTTATGCATGTCAAGTGCCATTAGTAACACTAGCACAGTTTCTTTTTTAACTGTATCCATTGCATAGACAATATTAATGAGGTAAGCATCATTTTAATCATTGAAATCTTCATTCCGATCACCATAGTCATTGCTGACTGACTTTGATATGATTCGAACTAAAAGTACAGACCCTACTGACTTACAATTTAATGTTAGCTCCAGGAGTATTAGTCATTATTCGCTATGATATACATTTAAAAAATTATAATAAAATTTAATATGTGGATCACGAAGTAATATATCTTACTGCCTTATAGCCAATAACTTAATAAAACTGCCAAATATTACCAGAAATATAGTGCATTATTTGGTAGTTATTTTTCCCAAAAGGCACCGTACGCACTTTCTCCATTCTTTATCTTCAAATAAATAACTTTAATTCTCCTTTATAAGTCAAATCACAAGTCCATTAGAGAATACCAACAGGCTATCTTCCCAAAATATCACCCAATATTCTGCTCCTTTACCTAATACTGCTTTGCAAGAACTATCTTCCTAATTAGTTTCTTTACCTAATATGATCGTTCAAGCTTTCTTCCCAATTAGTTCATTCATTTCGATCTGTTGACCAAAGTCTTAGTCATCTGAGGATAAGGAGTATGAATTCGTAGTCTCCCAATTAGATAATTTCCTTCTGACGCTCATTAATTACCTTGCTTATTTATCCATAATTAAAGCTGGTAATATAAAAGGACTGTTTTCCGAAAATGTAGCACACAATATTCTACTCTTTTACCTAATATAGCTTATCAAGAGCTAGCTTCGCAATTAGTTCCTTTACCTAATATGACCTTTCAAGAGCTATCTTCCCAATTAGTTCATTCATTTCGATCTGTTGATCGAAGTCTTAGTCATTTGAGGATAAGGAGTGTGATTTCGTAATCTCCCAATCAGATAATTTCCATCTGATGCTCTTTAATTGTCATGCTTATTTATTCATATGGCAAGCTGAGAATATCAAAAAGCTATCTTCCCAAAATGTCACCCAATATTCTGCTCCTTTACCTAACATAGGTTTTCAGGAGCTATCTTCTCAATTAGTTCATTAATTTCTATCTCTTCAAAGAAGTCTTAGTTATCAGGATAAGGAGTATGAATTCGTAGTCTCCCAATCAGATTATTTCATTATGAACGCTTTTTAATTATTATGCTTATTTATCATATTTGAATCAAATTACAATATTTTTACTTTCTAGGAAATAAAATTCATAAAGACAAAATATTGCAATCGTAAAATGTTTTGAATTAGGAATTTTGTCAAATCTTCGAGCTTCAGATCACTCCAAATCCGAAAATATATATTTTATTGGATCTGACATGATTATAATTGTAACATAATTTGTGAGCATAATTGTAATTGAAACATAATTCTGTAACATAATTTGTGAACATAATTGTAATTGTAACATAATTCTGTAACATAATTTTGGAACATAATTGTAATTGTAGCATAATTGTGTAACATAATTTATGAACATAATTTATGTTCATAAATTATGCAACATAATTTATGAATGTAATTGTAACATAATTTAGGAACATAATTAAAATTGTAATATAATTGTGTAATATAGTTTATGAACATAATTGTAATTGTAACATAATTCTGCAACATAATTTGTGAGCATAATTGTAACATAATTCTGAAACATAATTTGTGAACATAATTGTAATTGTAACATAATTCTGTAACATAATTGTAATTATTAAATGTAAACTTTATTGACTGTTACATCAACAATTATTTCAATTTATATACCAAAGGACAGATCATCTATGGGTCTGGGCATTCACATACATATAAATGACAAATAAAAAACCCAATGAATAAAAATTGAGTATTTACTATATAATATTCTCAATAAATTAATATTTGAAACACCATTTCTTTTGATTGTGTTTGTAATTTAAAATAAGTCATCCAAATATTTTATGTACCTGATATAACATAAGATAATTCTGATATTGCTCCCGTTCCTTGGGAACAAAGCGAAGTCAAAACTGAATGCAAAACAGCCTCATTTACATGCATCGAAATGAGATTCTATAAGCCATCATGACTGATCTGACTTTCATTAAATTTATAGTGACATTTCTGGTCGTTCTAGACAATCAGATACTTATCATTTAACTGTCTGGAATACCCTTTCGTTGTTAAAGTATTATCACAGCAACACCAAATCTAATCTATGAAGTTTGTTATGGTAACTCCAAGATTCTGTTTGCATTTCAAACTATGTTTATCTTTGCTATTACAGAATTATACAAAGTTCTTTATGGCGTTAATAACAAACAGTTTGATAAATGAATTATCAAATTAATTAAATTAATTGATGTGCTTATTTTGGTAACTATTTTTTCATGTTGGGTTCGGTATCAATCAAATGTCGGTTTAGATATAATTATCTCATTTTAATTAATCAGTCATTAATCATTAGTCAAAACTTGATATTCCATTTTCCTCTGCTTAGCGTTGAAATCTTTTTTCTCGTATTTATCACAGAGGAATTATTCCTTCGGATAGTAACTTAATATGATTAATAACGCTGAGTAGAGGATTGGAAGCGGTCAACTTCTCGGCATAAAGGGGATAAAATTAAGGCAAACAATCTGACAGGATAAAATATTCTAATTAAAATTTTAAAGTAATCAAAGGTAGAATCGATTAAAAGCTTTAGGTATCATGTCCGAAAAACAGAGTTTCTTGCCATTCAAACAGCTGTTTTGTGAGATATCGGATGTAAACTGATACTATTTTAATGTTTTTTTTCTTTCTCATATACTAAGCCGATATTAATTTAATGTTTTTTTCTTTCTCATATGCTAAGCTGATACTATTTTGCTTTTTTCTTTCTCATATAC
>JAOUZG010015602.1:3481152-3508214 GCA_026289955.1 Argiope argentata | reverse complement strand
GAACTTTTATGACTAATCTGACCATGACTGATGTAGATTGAACAATGACCGCATATAAAATGAAAAAATGGATAGAATCGGAACTTTTATGACTAATCTGACTATGACTAGTTTACACTGAACAATGACCCCATGTAAAGTGAAAAATGGGTGGAGTTAGAGCTTTTATGACTAATTTGACTATGACTGATTACAATTGAACTATGACCACATATAAAGTGAAAAATGGATGGAATCGGAACTCTACATCTAAGACAGCTGAAGCTTTAATCAAATTATTATAATGTTATTTGTGTGGGTGTTTGGGTGTATGTGTTCATGTGTGTATTTATGACGAATCAAGTTATGTCCTTACAATATTTAAATTATAATTTTAACGTAATACTATGCACAAAAGTGAACAAACAATCGTGTCTTTAATAATATTTTGCAACCGTTATTATATTTTGATCAGGAGTGATTTCCTCAATATATGATGGAATATGACGGGGGTTGATTGCAACAAAAATGTGTCTTTATGTATATGATTGTTAAAAAAATGCTTTTCTGAACAAACTAATGTTTAATTTTCTCTATATTAAATAAAGTATTATGAATTATTACCTCAATCTTCACTAATTTTTTTTCTTTGTTAATACCAATAATTAAGATTCTTATTTATTAATACAATTATGAATTTATAATATTTATTTCCTGCGCGAAAGTTATCCTGGTAAAGAAGTTAGTCACAAATATGGCAATGGTTGCCGATCAGATAACGAGCCAATAACACTCGCCCTTGGCGATAAACTTGATAATCGCTTCAGTGACTTGGAATTGAATTTGGCGACAAAAAGGAAGAATCCCAAATATTCGAGATTCTTGGCGATAGCTCCTTTAGGACACTAGTTAAGGCATTTGTTCCAAAAACTTATTTACCTTATCCCTGATTCTGTAAAAGATCAAGGAATGGAGTCAGCCACATTTGCAGTCAAATCAAAATAGAGCATTTAAATTTTATCCGAGTGCTTTTTCCTGTTAGAGCTATTTATTACCAATTTGGTGTTTATGTGTTTCTCTTTTTCAACTATTATTTTTCATACTTCGTCACATGTGCTTGATTTTTAATATAGTGTATTATTGTAGAATCGGATATTGTTACCTTTTATGGAGCTTATTTAACATTTTTTTTAGCATTAAAGGATCCATGGTAACTCTTAGAAGGATTTTGTGAGATTTTAAGTTTCAATATTTTTGAGTTAACATTTTCATATCAGATCTATCACATGAACATAAATTCCCGAACTAGAATCTTGATTGTGTTGCATGTAAATACTAGTTCCATCGAATTTGAAGAAAAAAAAGCATAACAAACGAAAAAATAGCTGAACTTTTTTTTAAAAAAAATTCGCACCCTTTCAAAAAATATGCTTTTATTCCATATAATTATTACAAGCATAAAAAGAAGCAATGATATTTCCTTTTCGCTTCTACGCTAAGAAGAAAAAATTGCAAATGAAAAATGTTGGTGGTAGAGAAAAAAGTTTTATGTCTAAGACCTTTCCAGAAGAGCGTATTATTCTTTCAAAATGAACTAGAAGTTTTCATATAATAAAGAGAAATTAATAGGATGCCAGAAAAGCTAAGGAATTTAATTTTTTCCCCTTCTTTTTTCCCTCGTCGTCTTCTTATTCTTATTTCAAATAACTTTTGCTTGGGATAAATGGTCTCAGACACTTTTTTTTCCGAGCAAAAGAACACAGATCTATATGCCATTTTTGGAAATAGCATTTTGGAAAAGAATTAGACTATTTTCATTTTAATCTTTTTATGAGTTAGTAAGTACTGTTACATTATGCGTAAAATTTTAACAAAATTTTAATTTATTTGTTTCAATAAAAAATCTATCTATGTTTCTTATTTATTCAATTCTTGAAGAAAAGTATAAATTTATGTTATGAAAGTGAATAAATTGAGAAACTAAAAGAAAATTCTCTGAAAAATATTTATGTAGGTAAAAGGTTATGAAGGAAATTTTCACTGAAAAAATAATTGATGCCTTATTTTGAATAACCGATATTTTTATGAGATAAATGTAAAAGTATTTTTTTAAAAAAATGCAGTGAAATTTTCAAATAAGTTATTTTTAATTCGCCATATAACGGTTTTAAGGCTCCATGTAAAATGTGCACTGAAACATGTATGAAAATATTACTTTAAATTCATTTTCAAAAAACGGTTAATTTCTAAAAAAGGACACATTAGCATTAAGAAAAACAAGAACTCTTCTGTTTCTCAAGAAATTCAACTCAGTTCCTTTGCAAAAAGAGAATAAATATATGAAATTCTTTAAAACAAATCGAACGCAAGAATTGTAAATTATTCCACAATTTATACCTTAGCTTACCGAAATTTATATTTGTTGCATCAGGGTTTAATATCACCAAAAATAATACGAATAAACTCTCTAATTACCAAACTTCTTTAACTTCTCTGTTTACCGAAAAGTTGGAAAATCCAATTGTTTTAATTCGTAAAATTGAAATTTAGTTAAATTGCTTATATAAACAATATAACGCTCACAATTTAACCAAATAAAATAAAATAAAAGATTAAAATGAAATCTGCTATGCATATTTCAATGTATCATGCCAAAACATCATTTCTTGAACGGCCAAGCAGCACGTGCTCCTCCAAGTTAAATTATATGTTCATTCATTTTCATTGTTTCATTGAATGAGTCACTTTAGTGTTGCAAACGATCCAAAAAACTTTGTCTTGTATTGATTGTTCAAAAAAAAATATCATTTCTTAATTAATTTCATTTCACATAATCACGTGCTCAAAATGACATTTTTCTAGGTTTTATTTGATGTAGTCCTTAACTTTTTTTTAATCAGAACTTTTGTAAGTTCATTGGTGACAAGTTATTAAAAGCTGATGTTTTGAGATGTTCGTGCCGATAATATATATTTTTTACTTTTCGCCTACATATTTTTGGGGGGCTTCAAACCTCATTCCCAAATTAACATGTTCTTACACGATAAAAAACATTTTATAATAAAAATATTCGGCTAAAAAATTTAATATTATCGTTTGTATTTTATCCAGAAGTTGTTAAGTTGAATTGTTTAAATCAAATCGCATACGTGACAATATTAATCTACATCTTAAAAAATAACGAAAGTAACTCACACGTTTAATATGATTGAAAAAATATCTGTTGAGTTATAAAAAAATCGAAATTCTTTCTAATTGGTTATTTTATTCATTAAAGAAGAATTCATAATCATTTGGAGATCAATTTCATGCAAGATTCTGTGAAATATAATTACTACATTTTCATCTCTATCAGAACGATTTTTACATGTAAATTAAACTGAAAACCTATTTTTATTAGAAATATTTAAAATCAGACTTTTGACAGAGATATTATTTAGAAATTTTTTTTATTTCCTTCTTTCTTACGGGGAGAAAAGAATGTGAAAATATTCAAATGCAAAGTATAGTACAAAGCATCTTAAATCAATGAACTATATTTTAAGTATCAACCAAAATAATCGAATAACCGAAAGCGATTCAAAACACGATCGTTCGATGCCTAATGAATCGATATTCTTACTATTTATACACATCGTTCAACAAGTAAATTCACGAGAACTCTTACATATCACTTGTATACAAGATGCTGCTAATTACACTTGAAATGATGAATCGATGAAGCACGATGAGTCCTTGAAGGTTATTTGACTCGTTATACCTCGTTTTACTACTCGAGTCATACTCGAAACAACTTGAGGGAAAAGTTAATATATTTTAGACAACTTAAACTTACTCTTTAATTTCCAAGCAATCTTATCAGGTTACTAAAAATAAACCTTTGGAGTGCGTAACTTTCAAAGAATAAAAAATTAAGATGAAACTTCTCCAATTCAAGATGAAAAGATAGTTACACCACTTGCAATTTTCAAGTCTTGAAGTAACTGAAATTTTCCTTATTCTATAAATAGCATGTCAAGTATACTGCAAAGGCCATAAAGTCAGTGCACAATGCACTTGCTATACATGATCGAGAATTTGATTCTAGCTTATCTAATTTTAATTGTTACATGCAGCTAAACTAACTAGATGCAGTCATATTTTTTAATCACACGGTTAATATTTACTACATAACAACATTCAGGAAATGTATAGCCTAAACTAAATCGGCAACCATTTATTGAAGTAAAAATACTCACTTTGCTATAATATCTAGTCAATTAACCCTATCTAAACACTATGATATTTATAAATTCCTGTTTATATTATCTAGTCAGTCATCCCTATCCCTATAATCCTATTCAATCAACTCTGCCCATGTACTACAATATCTAATCAATTATCCCTACCCCTACACTATGATATTTAATAAATTAATCTTATCCCTATACTAGATTATCTAGTCAGTCATCCCTATTCCTATGATATAATACCTAGTTAATGATTTCTGTCCATATACTATTACATCTAGTAAATTATTCTTATCCCCATATTATAATATCTAGTGAATTATCCTTATCCCCATATTATAATATCTAGTAAATTATCCTTATCCCTATCCCTATATTATAAAATCTAGTCAATCATCCCTATCCCTATACTATAATATCTAATCAAAGAACCCTATTTCTATATTATAATACTTAGTCAATCAACCCTATACTTCTGTTATAATATCTAGTCAATCAACCCTATACCTCTGTTATAATTTTTAATCCACCCTATACCTCTGTTATAATATCTAGTCAATCAAACCTATACATCTGTTATTATATCTATCAATCAACCCAATCTCTATATTATAATATCTAGCCAATCAACCTTATCCTTATACTATAATATCTATTCACTCAGCCTCATCCCTATATTATAATATCTAGTCAATCAACTCATTTTTTATATTATAATATCTAGTCAATCAACCCAACCCCTATATTATAACATCTAGTCAATCTATATAATATTATTTAGTCAATCAACGTTATAATATAATATCTAATCAATTAACCTTATCCTGTAATATGTAATCAATCAACTTTATCCCTATACTACAATATCTAATCAATCAACCTTATGCTTATACTATAATATTTAGTCAAAATGAAGCGCCAAAATACATGACAATAAGAGAAAAAGGTCTTCTTTAATCAGTCAAATACCCTATGAAGACTCTTAGTAGCATCTGTGGCAGAATCTGGTAGAATCTTTCCTTGGAGGAAATTTAGAAGAAATTACTGCTTCATATGCAGAGGATCAATAATTTATCTTACAACTAAACAATAGCAATGAGCAATTTACTCTTAATGTATTAAATGATAAAAACCCAGACAGAGAAAATACATCATACAATTCTTTCTTCTTTTCAATTTAATTGACAAGCTCACAGATAGACCAAATATTTATTACCAAATAGATGTATCAATATAGTTGACATAGGTTAATTTTTTAACTGCTTTCATATCCTATCAAATGAGAAAGTAAAGATAATATTAAAACTACTTCGTTGATTTTGCTGAGTACCGAAAGATACTTTTCTAAGTTATATGTATGTTTTGGTGGTATTTGAATTTTCTGTAATTCAACCACTTCAAATCAGTGAACAGATCCCTGAATTCGGACTTATGAGGTTTACGCGAAAAGCACACCATCTAAATTGGCGGGGAGGAAACTTTTCTACGGAAAAACCACTTAGAAACGCTTCTATCCAATGCTAAATCACAATCCAAATATCCATATCTTGTTTGCCTTGCATGTGGTCACTGAATCGGAGGTATCTGACTTTTTCGCTATTCGATTTCCCATATTCTCCGATTCCATGCCTCGGAATACCCCCCTCAACACAATGGAAAGGATTTCCATCCATGTCAGGGTTGAGCCCCACGGAGAGAGAGGCCTTCTGCCTCCACTACCCGATATCTTCCCGGTACATTCCCTCGCTTTGAAACATTTATTCCAAGGAAAGAAGAAGAAAAAAGAAGAGGAATAAAGAAAACATAGTTCGCAAGACTTCACGGATGCAAAGCTATTCCGTGAGTCACTCGATATTTATTTGAGAGTGTGAGTAAGTGTTGGCGGCATGGAAAAAGAGTGAAGAATATCGAGTCGATGTGGGAGTCAGAGTTGAAAAGGAAATACGAAATAAATATCATTCTCTCCTCCCAAAATATTCAAAATGTGACAAGTTTTGAATAAGAATGGAAGTATTTTGGAAAAATGGCCTGCTCTTCCCTCGTGTGATAAGAGGGGGGGGGAGAATTTGGAATGTATTTGACCGATTGCCACTAGGTTTACATGGAGAGTTTATGTTCTTGATGCAAAGCATAAAAGTGAGGCACGTTCCATTGTAGAATTTACAACATGCTTCCTGCTTTGAGGTGCCATGTATTATCAAACCTGTAGACGTCTGTAGATTACAAAACAAGAATCCACTATTATTAAAAATTTTAATTTTATTTATAGCTTTTGAGGAGAAAATGCGAAGATAAAGCATAAATATTAGTACTCAGTAAGAAAGTTTCCATTGCATAATGATGATGTGTAAGGATTTATTGCTGAGAGAAATTTTTTAAATAACTGCATAATAAGATTGCTATAAATACATAGAAAGTTGTCATTGGATAATAGTTGATAATGATTCAATAATTAGAATAATGACCTCCTCTTCCCTCGTGTAATAAGAGGAAGGGTGTGTGATGTATTTGAGCGACTGCCACTAAGTTTACATGGAGAGTTTATGATATCGTTGTTACAAATCAAAACAGAGAATCACATTTTCATTGTTGAATTTACAACATGGTTTTAGCTTTGAGCTGCCATGTATTATCAAACCTGTAGACGCATGTAGATTACAAAACAAGAATGCACTATTCTTGTAAATTTTAATTTTATTTATCGCTTATGAAGATAAAAAATGTAAAGATAAAGCAGAAATATTAGTACTCAGTGAGAAAGTTGCCATTGCATAATAATAATTACTGTTTAAAGAAGTATTATAAATCGATGAATAATAAGATAGCTATAAATGCATAGAAAGTTGTCATTGAATAATAGTTCATAATGATTTAATTAATTAGTATAATGACCTTCTCTTAACTCGTGTAATAAGAGGAGGAAAGATGTGAAATGTATTTGACCGACTGTCAGTACGTTTATATGGAGATTTTACATCATTGTTACAAAGCTAAACAGAGAATCACGTTTTCATTGTTGAATTTACAACATGGTTTTAGCTTTGAGCTGCCATGTTTTATCAAAACTGTTGACGCATGTAGATTACAAAACAAGAATGTACGGGGATTATAGCCTTTGTTGCTCCATATCCCATAATATTTAAATTCAAGAATACAAGAATGTACTATTCTCATAAATATTAATTTTATTTATCACTTTTAAAGAGAAAAAAATGTAAAGATAAAGCAGAAATATTAGTACTCAGGGAGAAAGTTGCTATTGCATAATGATGATGTGCAAGGATTTAATGCTTAGAGAAGCATTATAAATAAGTAGTATAATGACCTGCTCTTCACTCGTGTTATGAGAGGAGGAAAGATATATGTATTTGATCGACTACGACTGGGTTTGCAAGGTGTTAAAGTTTTATATGTCACTTATGATACAATAATGTATTGAACGCATTAAAGTGAGAGGTTGTCTTGTATTAAATACGATCTATTAAATGTTCAGCTAATATGGGTTCGAAATTTTAATCTAGCAACAGATGCAATACATTTTATAGAAATATTTGAAAGAAACTTACATGTTAAAGTTTTATATGTCACTGATGACACAATAATGTATTTGACACATTAAAGTGAGAGATTGTCTTGTATTAAATACGATCTATTCAATTTTTAGTAAATATGGGTTCGAAATTTTAATCTAGCAACAGATGCAATAAATTTTATTGCAATATTTGAAAGAAACTTGCATGAATTTTTCGCATTATGCTCAGATCATTTGAATCGAGGAAAATATAGAAAACAAGTTAATTTTAAGGTGGATATTTCAATTCCTTGTCAATACAGGGCAAATTTTCTAGTTATTTTGTAATAAATTCTTCCTTTTTTTTCTATTTTTATTTCCCAATTTAAAAATAGCCTATTAATTCATTAATTTTCATATTCAAGGACTTGATTAAATACGGATTTTCAGGTAAACGTGTTGACAGAATAGCAATAATAAACGACATTTTTTTTTTTCAGTTTACAATGTGTGTGAAAATTTAGATTTTTTTTAAAAAAAGATAAACTGCAATCCTATCAATCTTTTTGCTACAAACACTTTCATAGTTGAAGATTGCGTGATGAACAATAAAAACTCTTAAAACTTAAAGCTAAATTATTTTTTAAATCTTTTGTGAATCAATCAGTTCCACCTGTGTTATTTTAACTTTTTGGAAAGTAGTTGAAAAAAGCTGATTAAATTACTTATTTGCATGATAAAATTAGGAGAAAAAAATGCTATGTTTACATAATAACATGAAAATTTTGTAACTTTATTATTTGTGAAAACTATTTAGCATTGTTTTGATGGTAAATATATAGTAAAGATGTTTTATCGTTTAATTGTAAAGGTGTAGATAACTTAACAAGAATGACGAAATAGTTTTTTTTCCTTCTTGTATACGATATATTCAAAGAAAAAGATTATGAAAAACAGAAACTTTTATTGCAAAATTTTCTTTAACTTTTAAGCTTGAAACCTCTTTAAAAGCCCAGCAGTGGTCTTCCATAAAAATTATCACATATTCCATAAAAAATATTATACATTCCCCACATTAAAAATTATGAAATGTAAACAAGCAGTTGAGAACATTAGTATTTTATTTAAAGATATTTGTACAATTTGTACTTAGTAATAGTTGTTGTCGTTCTCTTGTTCCATTTTACAACGGAAAGATGGGAGCTGTAGCTTCAGAGGATATAAACCCCTGAGTACCCGAGGACAGAAGTCTGACTTCTAGCTCACACACGTCGCAAACCCTTTTTAAGGGGCGGACTTCATTCATCCACAGATAATCGTAATTTAGACCCGGAACAGAGAACGATCACCTCTGACCCAGTACCCCCAGTGGTATTACTCTCGACATGGAAGAGTTTGCGATCACGACAGATTTAATGAGCGACCGCCACCGCACAATCGGGGAATTTTCAGCTGGCGAGGTTCGAACTCGGATCCTAAGGAATGCGAGTCCAACAATCTACCAACCAGGCTATCCCGGCCATGTACTTAGTAGTACAATATCCAAAATCAAGTATTCATTTTAATTTTTTTTAACCAATTGTTTCTAAGATTCGATATATAACTACAATTTTAACAAACTTGAACACTAAATTTCGTTTAAATTAATGTTATTTTTCGCATTTACATGCATACAGAGATATAAATTGTCATCTTGTTGAAGAACAAAATTTAAAGTTTGATTAAATCCACACTTTTATTACTGTGTCAAATTTCTTTTTTCATTTCTGTATTTTTAATATTTCTTTTATTGGTATATTTAACTGTCACGACTAATCAATCAGACAGACAGACGATCAACTCACAAGAGAATTTGGATCAAACGTAAACGGGTCTACTATAGGTGCTAAAATTGGGAGCCAAATTTTATTAGTCTTGGTCTTTACAAATTTTAATTTACATATTCGGTACTAATTAACACATTCACAAGCAAAAAAATCGCCAAAATAATTTAGTGGAGTTATGTATTATTTGGAGATTTTTCGCTTTAAAGTCGATGTAAGAAATTTGGCGGAAATCTACATTATTTGGCGACTTTTCGCTGGATCGCGGCTAACTGAAAAGTATATCATATTCAACAGCACACTGCAGTTAGACAAAATTTGTATAAACGGATTTCGTTAAATATCTACTCGTTTGATGTATAGACCCCATATTAATTTTCACCCGCTTAAAAATCATCTTATTTATAGAAAGAAATCATTTTTAAACCATCTTATTTATAGAAAGAATTCCAAATCTTTTTAAATCGTCTTATTTATAGAAAGAATTCCAAAAATAAGTTTTCTGAACTCAGAAATTCTTGAACTTTTTGATTCGTCAGAACATCGGGGGTCTATTTTTTCCCCCAACTATAGTACTTTCTCTTTATATTTTTCATAAATGAGACATTAAAAATTGTGGAAGATATTCTATCAGTATGTAAATTCGATGATTAAATAGCGGAATTTAATATAGTCATTTTAACTCCCCGTTGTAAAGCAGCACTAGGGCTTTTTTGGACGGACCTAGTAATTTTAAACCGTGATCAGATGACGAGGACGACACCTTATCTGACACATGCTCTCCACGCCACACCGCAGAAGCGGGAGGACATTTCACCCTGACGGATTTAACGTTAAACCGACCCCCTTACACGACGGCTCTTCGGTCGAATCGGGTCTGAAACCTGAAACCCTACGGCTCACAAGCGGAGAATTTACCATCATTCCCCCTCTCTCTCAACCTTGATTAAATAGCGAAATAAGCTTGGAATAGTAAAATTTGGTGCCTAATTTTCGCTTCAAAATTGCAAACTTATTTCTAAAATTTGGATCGAATTCTTCAATGCGAGGTTTCATTATCCGTATCTCGATTACGACATGAGCGATTAATTCAAAATCTAATATAGTTTCTTCAACAGGAATTATATGCCACATTTTTCACTGCATTCGTCAAAGTGCACGTGTTTGTACAATATTGCAGTATGCTTTAAGAAGTTTTATGTGAAATCTTTATTCTGAGATTGTAGGTCTGAATTGAATTTGGCATCCAATTAGACACATAGAAATGGTCCAAAAAGCATTACCTCATTTCTTTTTTAATAATCATTGTAACAATTCAAAAGTATGTATATGTATTAGAACAAATATATTTAATATTTATAAAACATAGAAACTTGTATTTTAGCTTATAATTATATAATATACAAATCTGCGTTATAAAAACTATATGATATACATCTAAATATATCATATGGGATTAAAGCACACAGCTTATTACAATGAAAAAATATTGTAACAGTTGAAAGAAAAACATTCCTAATCATTATGAAGAAACCCCATAAGAAATAATTATTAGCTTAAAAACTATAGAAAATTTCAATTACTCGCAATGGTATAAAATCACATACTTTGTTATTTGTTTATTTCAGTATTACATATTTGAAAATAGATGCTATTAATTTCTTTATTATACTTGAAAATGCAATTTGCGCATGTGATCATATAATTTCTAAATTATAAAACAAAACCATTCACAAACATACATAATTAATATGCAGTTCATCTAATATATTCTTATAAATCAATACAATGCATATGCAAAATAACATTATGTCCATTTCAATAGTGCTGTAAAAACAAATGAGTTAAAGGGTTAATAAGATCATAAAAATGTAATCCTCATAGTTTTAAAATATAAAAAAAGAAATTATAATCGATTGCATGTATAAAAGGTGACTATAAAAATTCTTTGAAGCAAATTTCGAGTTCGGATTTATACTTTATGTATTTATTATTTTATATTATAACACAGACAAGGAATAATAATTTTTTTTAAAAACTGCTTGATAGAAATTAGAGTTGACGAAGAAAAGGTAGCATATTTTTCAATTGAACGAATTAAAGTTTTCAAATTTAGTTCTAATTAATTTGATATCTTAATGTTAGAAATATGTTTTAAGAAATATAATGTTACAATATGTTTCGATTTTTATCCAAATTCAGCATATTTGCTACTTGATTCACTAAATAAGACTTAATTAGTGATTTTATAAATAAGAATTATAATTATTGGGTAATTCAAAAATACATTATTTTATTAATGCAGTCATGATTTTAATAATTAACTTGGATTTTTTATAAATAATATTATAAGAAACGTCGTAAAATCAAATTTGCACCTAAATATTTGTTATACAATAAAAGAAAAGAAACAGATTTCATATCAACAATAAGGATTAATTAAATACAAAGGAAATATATATATTTGTGTAATAAGATTGGTTAATAACTTTTCTTCTTTTTTAAAAATAATTTCAATATATTTGTTGAAATATTTTAAATTTTATTGATGTTTAATAAAAACTTGAAAAAGAATGCAAAAACTATTACACAAAATAAGAGCAAAGAGCTTTTTAAGGGCGCTGAATTTTTTAATATTCAAATCGAAAATTAATATATAATTATAAGGGTGTGATAATAGAGTATTCGTGTGTAAACAATATTAATTTTTCTAAATGAAGATTTTGTAATTGAATAAAATATTCTTACCTTGGCCAAAAATCCTAACCTAATATTTTTTTTAAATATGATGCACCATGCATATTGAATGCATTATATATAAACTAAAAATATTAATCGAGTTCATTAATTCAGTTTTCAAAAAATATTCGCATCAATGTCATTCAAGGGTATAAATATTCTGTTTGTATTTAAGGCAATAGATTATTTAGTAAACAATTACATAGTGTGTCACCATTTGTTTATTTCAAATAGATTTGGAAATAAAGTAATAAATATAAATATTCTTCTGAGAGTACATATTTGCATAAATTTATTCAAACGCGTTACCACACACCAATTATACAACTGTAACATAGACTATAATAGAAGCTCATTATTTATAATGAATTATGTAAGTAAATATATAGGTAGTATTCCACTAGTATATTATAATGCATTCAAACATTTACATAAGTCTATTTTTAAATCCTAGTTTGAAAGCCTCTACAGGGAAACAAAGCATAGTTTTGATATTTGGATTCTATATATTAAATCAGTCGTTTAGAATTAGTTAAAATTCCAAGGAACAAACTATTTTAAAATAGAATTGAAACTTGGCGGGATTATAGGAAGAAGCTATTATCTTTTCAAAATTTAGAAACAGGTTTTGAAATTATTAACTTTTTTTTCTTTTTTTGTTGAATTTTCTTTTATGCCAAAATTGATATTAGAATAATCAGAAAGATATTTTTTAATTAAATAATTTTTACTTAAATTGTTTTTCATACAATTAATGGTAATTTCAAAACAAAATAAATACGTCAAATATTCTGTTTATCATATTAATATAATTATTGTCCTAACTTAATCAACATAAAAATCAACGTAGAATTTTTTTTAAAAAATAAGAAAGTTGTTTTATTGCTGAAAAAGAATAAATATACTTTCATATTTAAAATCTGAAAAATATACATGCTAAAATAATATATTCCAATATCAAAATTAAGATTGCAATACTCAGAACAATATTTTCTTCCAATTTAGAAAATTATTTCAAATGATCTTTTTATAACGAATAGTTATTTCAATTCAAGATAAATACGTCAGGTATTTAAGTTATCAGGTTAAAGTAAGAAAATAAAATACTAAATTGTTCAATTTATTCAATAATGTAGAATTATATAGGATAATTAATAATCTAAAGGTTCAATAATGTAGAAATATTCTAATGACAAACAGTTATTACATTTCTGAAAAATTTTATGCTATCATATTTAAAATCTGAAAAATATACTCACTAAATTAGTTCCTTTTCTTTTTCAAAACATTCATAAAGAAAGGTTAAAAAAATAACTGCTCCAAATCTTCGAAAATTATCCTTTTCAGTATGAAGAAGGATCAATATTTCACACACACATTCAAATCGCTGATTTTTTTCAGCTTCAAAACAGAACCGATGGTTTGAATTTCCGATGAAACCATTTCAAAACTGCGACACGAAAGATGCATTATGTGCCATCCTGCCAAATTATAATCTGGCGAGAATTCATATTTCATATGACCCGAAACTCCCCACAAATCACCGCGACATAATTATTTCACATTTCAACGTGAATTAATGGCGTATCTGAAAGTTCCTTTGGCGAAAATTCCAGCTAGAGCGACCGCGAAGATCGAAAACGGGACGATTTGTCTTAATTACAAGACGACACGGGGAGAAGTTTCCGTTTCAGAAAGATGATAAAAGGAGTTAAATGGTAATTAACAAATAATTTTATTCCAGCGTTAGGTTTAACTACAATTCAATCAGAATAACTGTTTACTTTGCTTAATAAGCGCTCTTTATAAAGTTTATGACGGTAATTAATTTAAATGTTATGATTAATGAGGTAAAATAAAATTATTTTTCTTGATAAAATTATTCTAAATTCGTACTGATTTTTATTGAATAAATAATTCAATTGCAGTTGGTTTTTATATAAAATCGTTTGCAGAATTTTTGTTTCATAATTTATTTGAAAGACACGTGATATTTTGGAAATTAATCTCAATAGCACATTTATAAGTTGGCGACATTTGGCGAAAATATCACGACAAGAATGGCAATATTTCTATTTGTACTGCTAAAAAGTACCAATAAATGGATATTAGTTATTATTTCACAAATTTTAAAATCTTAATAACACAAAACTATTTTCGTAGCAATTCTTTTTATATTTATAAGAATGAAATTCGTTTAAAAATTCTTAAAATTAAATTACAGGTTATAGGTTTTTAAATGGAAATAACTTAATCTAAAATAGCATACACATAAAATTATTCCCGGGTGTGGTACTAAGAAGGATGCAGTTTCAGATATTATCATCGTTATCTAAACACAGCTAATTATAAATTTGAGTTCCTACATAGCTAGTTGAGTTGTTTTTAAAAAGAGTCTTATTATAAAAAGATGAAACAAACTAAACCGATTCAAAATGGAATTGGGTTTAATAGGTTATACCAAGATCGGATTATAAAGCAATAATTATCTTTGTATAAATATAACTTCAGAATATTTACCATAACATTTTGCCAAAGTAGATTTGAAAATTTAAGATTTTAGAGTTCATTTACTGTTGTTTTCGAAGCATAAATTCGTATTTTTTCAATTTTTATTCTATTACACTTCTATTTTTATTTAAGTTTACTTTATTGAATAAAAACCAAATAAGCCTGCATTTACTTCTTCCATAATGCATTTCGAACACTTAATTTCATGATTTAATGTTACTAAAGGTATTTATTCCCTTTTCAAAGTTCTCATTTCTTTTACTTTAATGTTGTTAACAAATGAAAAATATTTTATTACCAAAACTGTCTTGAGATTTCTTTCTGAATTGTTTGAAGGGTTATTGTTAGCAAACCATTATGATGGACGCACAAGAAATGTTTTATTAGCATTTATTAAATACCAAAGGAATTTCTAGAATTTCTAAGAATAATTATTTTCATTTATTTCATAATTTTCTTAATTATACCTTGTCTAAAATATTTTTGAAACGAAATTAAAAGGCTGATCTTGAATTCTTGGTAAAAATACATAATATTTTTAGGTGGTTTATTTAAATTTCTAACATACATATTTTCAAAGGGAAATATTTCTTTGTATTCATTTCTTAAAATCTTTATAATTAGCATTTAAAAAGCTAATGTCACATATTGAAATTAACAGCTTAAAATTTTTGAAAGATGCGCGCTTATATTATTTTCCTAGTTTAATGTATAATTTTACGAAAAACAAATAAAGACACTTTTATGCATAAAAAGTAGCTTTACTTTCTTATTTAAATATTTAACTCTAAAAAAGATTCCAGTTATATTTGAATAGATGTTTTTATGAAAAATAACTAACTATAAGATATAAAATTCTTAATTTATTTTTATCTCTTAGAAAATATAATATGAAAACATTTAAAACGGAAAAAATAGCTTAACATTTTTTATCTAATGTCTATGTATTTTTATCGTTTGCAAAATCTAATATGAAAATCGTTGAAATTGAATTATAGTTTTTCACATTTGTATTTATCGCCAATGCATCTAAATACGCAAAAAAATCAAACAGAATTTACTCAAAAAGACACTTTTTTTTTAAATGTAAATGTTACAAATATTCCGATTTTTTTTCCAGTTTTCTGAAAAATACCTGATTGTTTATTTAAGTGAAATTAGTTCTTAAATGTTATATAATAAACATTATACATAAATGAGCAAAAATTAATTTTCCAGTTGATGAAGAATTCTTCCACATTTCATTCAAAGAACAGTTCTTCACGATATAGAGATTAATTTAATACAGTTTATTCGAAAAATATTAAGCTTTAAAGTAAACCGTTTTCTTAATGTCATGAAAGATGGCATTCATCTGAATCAAAATTATCCTCCAAATCTTGACATTCGCCATTTTTACGAATTTATTTCATTTAAATGAGGTCCAAAAATTTCAACTTTTATACATTTATGTAAAGATTATGTCATGCGTTGATGTCATTTGGGTGTGAATATTTGAAACATATAAAATTAGTTGCTGCTTTAGTCGTGTATATATTATCAGAGGGGAAGATTTCAATTTTTTTTATACAGAAGAAAATTCCGTTCTTATTCATTTAAAACTTTGAAACCAAGTGGATGTTTCCTGTCACTAAAGACGACATTCATCTTTATCAAAGGGACTTTCTATTCATAAATTCGTGTCTTTTATACTGTTTATTTTAAATAAATAAAAATATTTAGTGTTTCGAATGCATTTCATTTGTACAGATTAACGTAAAGCTTATGTCATCCGATGATAGGATCTGTTTCAATTTTTGCAAGCTTAAAATGTTACATCGAAATTATGTATAAAAATTAATTAATTATATAAAAGACATATTAATTAACTTTAATATTACTTTAAAGAAATATTTTCTTGTTGTCATGTGTAAATTGAGTATTGTTTTTAGTTGATGAAAAGGGAAATTTAAAGAATAAAAAAGGTTACGATACATTAAAAATCATAAGGAATAAAAAGTTGGAAGGACGATAAAAAAAATTTCGTTTTATCATATATATATAAAGCATCACTGAAAAAAATTCAAATTTGGCATTTTGACTTAAAGACCTCTAAGGGATAAAAAAAGAGATATTTTTAATGAATATATCTGTATGTCTGTATGTGTTAAAAATAACTAAAAACCTTCTTTGACTAGACTCACGAAATTCAGAATATGTTAAAATAAATTCGTAAACATATCAGGCCTTGAACTAGACTTGCAAAATTCAGTATTTACACTAAATTAGTAGGCATATAAAACTTTGAATACAATCATTTTTGGAAAGTCGAAGTGTTCGAATGAAAATGGGCATAATTACTACAAACCTTAAAAAAGGTAAATAGAATTTTTATGTAGGTTATACCTATAATCCCGCCGACTTTCTGGCACATAGTTAGTGCGTCTTCCTCGTGTTCTGGGATACCCAGGTTAGAGTCCCGGTTAGGGTATGGTTGTTCTCCTGTGTTTTATCTGTGATATGTTTGACTGTGTCCCCTTGTAAAAAGGGGCTTTGCAAGCGACTGTGATGAGTGTGTAGCTAAAGTCATACTCTTGGCCCTAGATGGCGCTACTTGGAGCAAGAACTGATCTAAAGAGCTCAAAGTTGCCTGATATATTAGCAAGACCTATCCATGGCAAGTGCCATAAGTAACAACAACAACAGGATCCACAATTATATTATATAATACGGACATAAATGGAATATCTGAAATCAAACTACTCACATTTAATACGGTTCCATATATTCACACTTTTTCATAAGAACGATGTAACATATAGCTCAATTATTATTTTTAAAATTTTCTAAGTCATGAAAAATTTTGTGACGACTTTGAATGGAATTATCTTCTTGGTATGAAGAAATTTCGTCCTACTCAGTTAACAGGTTAACCCCTTAATTGGCTGGTTTTCCTTACTATCTAATAAGATGACACCTTCTATTTGGGGAATATTTTCATTTTTTGATTCAAATGGAAATCCATGGAATACTTGGCTTTATCTACGTATTCGAAGTCATTTTACTGTTGAATTATGATTGTTATGAATGATTTATTTTTTGTTTACAACTATGAAAATACGATAAATCGATCCACGTACGACGTATGGGCGAACTGGTTAAGGGGTTAAAGAACGACATTGAGTTAGCAATCACAAATCTCTTTAATAAATATTTAAATGAGCATATAAACTAAGTTGTTGGCACACAGTAAATTCATTTTTAGATTAATTACCACCAGCGGGTGACCGAGCTCCGCTTGGAGAAAACAGGTATCGAAGCTAACTCGAATATTTATTAAATTATTATTTAAAAAATTAAAACTTAAGCTCCAAGCATGCGTTACGAGTAAAAGGGAAAAAATTGTCTTATTAATATGTTGCCATCAGATTGACAAAAACTCAAATTTAAAAAAAATAAATTATTATTGCGCATTAAACATATAAAAATGCAATTTTCATCAAGTGTCTGCATGAAATGAAATATATATATATATATATGAATATTGATATAGATGGCATATTGGCTATAGATGGCAGCACGTTACCATACGTTTAAGTAGCCATTATGGCGAACTAATAAAGTTTGAAAATATCTTATCTGTAACTCCGAACTGCTCAACCGTAGCGCTTAAAAACCGGCGCCAATCGATTCCTCGTGGCCAAAAACCTCAGTCCCCCAAGTTTACCGGAGTTTATTAATTCTGGGGCGATTTTCGACTTGACAACCATTCCTCGTATTATAGTATAAGATTATTAAGCATTACTTCGATGTCTCAGACATAGAAAAATGTATATTTTTGATTAAAATTCTACTTTAAAAAATCGAAATATCATGTATCAGAGAATTGTCTATACAAAAACCAAGCAATATCAATTTTTAATTAGTGATATACTCTTTGTAAGAAAGCCAAATTTAATGAAAATTCGGAGAATTATTCACTTTCAAATTGTATCTCTCATAATTCAAATATTTGCGAAATGAAAGGATACATTTCTTATTATACTTCTTTAAATGTAAAAAAAGGAAAAATTGTCCTTTTAAAAAAAATAAAACATTATGTATGAGTATATTTAAATACTTAATGCAATTGTAGAGATGTCGAGAAAAATAAAACGGTCGTTGGAAAGCCAATCTACTTAACTCTTTTTTTTTAAAAAAAAATTCTCTCTTATGACGGATAAAACCCGAGGGTACTTTTCTTAATCTTCAAGTAGTAGATCTCATTACATTAAGTTTCTGAGAAAGATAAGAAAAAACCCTGAGATGGATGAAGAGGTAGAATTTGAGTTAACTTGTTTATTTGCTGCTAGAATGAAAAGGTGCTGAATTTTTAAAATTAAAAAAAGAAGAAGAAATTCTATAAAGTCGGAATTTGAGAATAAAATGATAATAAGTTTAAATGTCCTCCATTTATTATTAAATTTGTAATTCTCTCATATTTTTTCTTTTTTTTTGAAATTTAGTGAAACTTTTAACAATTTTGAGTTATAAAGAAAATAGCAAGTGATAAGCTTATTATCCTTTTCTAAGATGGAAGGATTTCTGAAGAAGAATGATTATGAAATTTATTAAATACTAAATTTGATTTGATAAACACAAAATAAATTTATATGAAAAAAATCTAGTGATTGCGTATTTATGTAAATTGTTATATTACAGCCATAATCTGTAACATTATAATATTTAAATCCACATATTATTTACAATATTGGAATTTGGTAAAATCAATCTATTTTTTTTATTTCTGTAAAAGATAAAATCCAAATCAAATTAATGATTTATAAATAAAGTAAAAATACTATTTTCTTACAAAAAAATTGAAAGAAAACAGAGCGAGTCTTTTTTTTTTAAATTCACACCAAATATCTACACCCAAATATCTAAATAATATCTACACCAAATTATTACTTGAAATTAAACAAATAAATTTTGCTAATAACAAAGAGAATTATTTTTTAAATATTTTTATGATTTGTTAAATTGATTACATCAGTTCAACGAATTGAAAAAAAAAATGTATCTTCTGTCTAAATTCAGATATACAAATGCGAAGGTAATATATTAACTCATATTAGATTTTTCATATAATCCTGAATTAGACATAAGTAGTAAAATGAAATACAATGCTGAAAACAAAAATGAGCTAAAATAATATTCAAATATATTACTGGAAACGCCAAGTAGATGAGATAGGTGGCGCTACTTGCCATTGAAGTGATTGATTGTTAGCTTTAATCATTCGACTCTGAATGAAAAACAAGTTTTAGTTAATGGTCGTTGATATGTTCAAAGATTTTGCATCGCCGTTATATTATAACCCATATATGGTTGTTAGTTTGGAAAATGATGCATCTTACCTTAGTAAAGTTCTATAATTAAATGATTGTAAAATCTTCAGTACGTTATTGTGCACCTGGATATACCGCCATCCAATCTAACTGCTGGAAAATACTAAACCAGCAATTTCATAGTCTTAGATATATTATTTGCCGGCTTTCTGGCTCAGAGGTAGTGCGTTTTCCTCGTGTTCTGGGAGTCCCGGTTCGGGCATGGTTGTTCTTCTGTGTGCTATCTGTGAGATGTGTCACTGTGCCACCCTGTAAAAAGGGATTGTGCAAGCAAATGTGGTGAGCGTGTAGCTAAGTCGTATTCTTGACCCTAGTTGGCGCTACTTCAAAAGCAAGAGGCGCTCCTTTCGGCTTAAATCTTCTGCTGTATCAGCAGGGGACTTGTCTATAGGCAAGTGCCATACGTAACAACATATATATTATTTCTTCCTTTTCGTGCATTCTCTCGCTGGTCATGCCTTCTTCTGTTTTCTTTGTATTTATTGCCTATCTCATGTGTTAACAGCATATATAATAAATTTTGAACCACCCTGTACTTTAATAAAAAGCAGAATATATGACTCTTCATTAACTGAAGGGTTTTTGTAGCTCAAAAAGATAATATATCTCAATATCATTAATAAATTAAATTTATAACTAAAACGAAATTAGGGAATATAATATTAAACGTAATTGACATAAAATGAATTAAAAATAACTGACAGAACTATTTTTTTAAATCTGATATGTTCATTTTAATAAAAATTAGCCCTTTTTGGCTCTTTTTTTTAGCAAATGGTAGAAAAATTTATCATAATGTTACCATTTTTTCAACCATTATTACACTGATATTTTGATACAGAATCAAATGTTTCTCAATTCATAATTTACATATAATTTTTTTATTAAAAACAAGTTATTTTAGGTCAATTTAATCAAATAATGTTACTCAATCATTTGAAATAAACCCAAACTTTTTTAGTGTTTACAAGATTTTATTTTGTATTTTGTAATTCTATAATTCAAAACTTAAATACATTTCATAAATACAGAAAATACATTTTTCTCCAAAGCGTACTATAAATCTATCAACGATATGTCTCAAAATCAAAATAAATTGAAAAATTCATGGAAATGCAGTAGTTTTTGAGACTTACAAATTTGGAAATTTCTACGCTGAAAGAAAAATTACGATACATGTATGTTTTATTTATATAACATTTGGAACCAGGTACATTACGAATGAACTTAAAATATTAATAAAACTTTCATTCAATAATATAATATCATTTTTTTTCTTGCAGAGAAAGGAAAAAAATCTAAACGTCTCCAAATATGATTTAGTTTCTTGAGCTCTTTCCAAATAAAAAAAATTGATTGATTTGAACTCATTTTTCTGGTAAGCCAAAAAGTTTCATTTAATACAATTTTCGGAATTACTTTTGCTTTGTTCAATGAATAAAACATGTACAGCCGTTCATCATAGAAGTCTATATCTTTCCATTTCCGAAAGAATAACGGTAGCATTATTCATAATATTAAGAAAAATACTTTTATCAAAATAAAAAGAAGAGACATTGTATAAAAAATTATATTTTAATATTAAAAAGGAATTAATAACATTTTATTTTGAAATATTAGATAGCAGATTTATAGTTTTTTTAAGTATCAGTAATGGTTTCACATTTAGAAAAATAATAGCGAAATCTACAGCAGAAATCAAATTTAAGCTTTAAGTCTAGATAAACTTAATAAAAATAAAGTTGGGCAAGTATATATGTTTCGTTTTAGTTATATTAATAAAAAAATCATTTTATACTTTTTTACTTTTAATACTTTTAAATACTTTTACCAAAAAAAAAAAGAAGTGCCTTTGTTTATAAAAAATTATATTTTAATATTAAAAAGGAATTAATTACATTTTATTTTGAAATATTAGGTAGCGGATTTATAGTTTTTTTAAGTATCAGTAATGTTTTCACATTTTGAAAAATAACAGGAAAATCTACAGTAGAAATTAAATTTAAGCTTTAAGTCTAGATCAACGTAATAAAAAGTAATTTGTGCAAGTATATAAGTTTAGTTATATTAATAAAAAAATGTTAGTTCAAATTCATCTGTTTAGTTTTAGTTATATTAATAATAAATAGTAAGTAGTGGAAGTATATCTGTTTAGTTTTATTGACGTTCCGTTGTAAATCAGCACTGGGGTTATTTTGGGACTACCTCGTAATTTTGAAACTTGATCAGATGACGAGGGTGACACTTGAGCTGGCACCCTCCTCTTCATACCACACCACACAAGAGGGATAATGTTTGACCTTGACAATAGACCCCCTCTCATGACGGTTTTTCGGTGGAATCGGGTCTAAAACTGAAACTTGTGGCTCATGAGCCGAGAACTTACAATAAGACACTGTGACCCAAGAATATAAGTTAATTATATTGAAAGCAAAATGAAATCTACAAATATATTGGGTGTGAATACTACATTTGTTAGCCCTATTTATTTTCAAAATAAAAATGTAAAAGAAAATAAGCACTTAAATTAGAAGAAAGAAAAAAAAACATACTCCTTTAAATTATTTATGCAGAATTGTTTTTAATGAAATATTTTTCTGGTTTAACTGAAAAAACAAATAATCAATACCGTAGTTAAAAATTATGCAAATACATTATTAATGTCACTATCCCAATTAATTATGATAGTATTAAAATATTAATAACATTCTTGATTAAAAACTAATCATTAAAAAGATTTTTTTTTTTTAGTTTATGCCCTAAATGAGGTAGCATATTGCAAGCCATTTATAAAGTCATGTTGGAGTTTTTATTTCTTATAGTTCCTGAAAAGTACAAAAAAAAAATGTATGACCCTGCAAATAATATGCCAAATAAAGAATAGAATTCAAATAATTCCGCAGATGCAATTTAGAACTAAATCAGTGGGAGTGGTCTCCTCAAAATATTCACATACTATCTGATGTGCTGATCATGATGATTCGCGAGCAGGCAATCACGTGAAGATGACGTGACTTGAATGACTTCCTTGTTCAGTCATGTTTCAGCCAATTTCCTTATATTGGCGATCAAATCGCCAAATGTTGGCTTCGGGAAGCACGCAACGATATTCATTTCGCTCTTGCAAATCCGTTACGAATTTTGCAAATCAAAGAATACATTGAGCTTTGCCTTATACCATCCCTTTTTCAAAAGAGTAAAGAAATTAAATTTACACCATCATCAAGTGATACCAGACTTTACACATTTCAAAAACCTTCATCCTTCTCTAATGTCACCCTTCATTTTATTTCGTTTGGCTTCTATATAAATCACATAATTTACCATGGGTAGGTAGTATATAATACAACAAAATTTTGAGAAAATTTAATTTCACGTTGCCAATTATTGCTAGTAGGATTTAGCTATATAAAGGAATGCGTTCCAGATAAATTCATTTATCATGAACAGTACAATTAGTTTTAAAAGGTATATAAGAAATATTTATGTCAGGTAGTAGAAACAAAAAGAGGTAGACGAATGTTAATATAGAAAATGTTTGTAGACTGCCATTTTATTTATAAATTGAACCATTCATTACAATATATATATATATATATATATATATATATATATATATATATATATATATATATAAAGCGCATAACTCCGCAAACGTTGAACTTAGAACTATTTAAATTGCATTCATAATAGCAGGTGATGATTAAGAATTTCTATTTCAAAATTTCTTTATTAAAAAATTTAGAACTTTTTTCAAGAATTACGCAACTCCAGGGTCTATTCCAGTTTCAAATCAAAGAAATTCGAGACATAAAGTGCATTTTGAAAACTCATAATAGTGTGTTTAATAGTTATCCCAAAGATACTATCAAGAGTTTTCAGCAACATGGCGTGTAATGCTGGTTTTCAACTGAGGTTAACTCTTAATTTCTTATCCATAAACTTGATCTATTAAGAGTCACCATAAACAGAAATCGTAGAGATTTAAGTCGGGGGAGCAAAGAGGCCCGACACCCGGAAAATCTCATGATATTACTCGATTCTCACCTCAGTTAGCACGAAACTCTTTTCAATCTTTTCAAACAGCAATATTCATGTAGTGCAATTAAGATTTTTCTGTCATTTCTTATAAAACAAATTTACCAGTAAAGCTCGATCTTTCTTTCGAAAGGCATGATTAAATATTAAAAAGGCATGATTAAAAGAAGTATAGTGATTTTCGGTCTCTAACTGCAAGTTTCTTTATAGGTTTGACTGATTTCCATAAGAAATTTTTTAAAGGGGGCAGCCGGTGGTGAAATTTTGAGCTTTTTTTATTGCAGAAATCTTTTATCTTTACCTTTATCTTTCTATCTGTAGAAATCTTTTACTATTATTTTTCTATCTGTAGAAATCTTTTACCTTTATCTTTATCTTTCTATCTGTAGAAATTTTTTACCTTTACTTTTATCTTTCTATCTGCAGAAATCCTTCACCTTTACCTTTGTCTTTCTATCTGTAGAAATTTTTTACCTTTATCTTTCTATCTGTAGAAATCTTTCACCTTTACCTTTATCTTTCTATCTGTAGAAATCTTTTATCTTTTTACTTTATAACGCATATAAAAACTTTGATCTTATTTCGACAGGCAGAACGAATTCTAGAGGAAAGGATCTCCTAATCACCAATCTTTAATAACCTTTAATCGTATAAAATATTATATTTCATGGAATCAGGATAGATCTGAGTCTCATAACACTCTATTATTGGTAGTGGCTGTAATGATTTTTATCCTAAGAACTAAAAGGAATTAGAGTCCAATAGAAATGTGTCATCGATTAATCATAACCTTCCTTCGCAATGACTGATTTCTTAGATTACTATCTCAAGGATTATTAACTGCACATGTCATACGTTAAGAAACCTACTTAGTGAAGTTTGCCTGGTTTTCTGATTTTTTTGTAAATTCAAAAAAATGATAACAATTCAATTAAGGTAGTATAAGTATTATATTGTGATTTAAATTATGCCATTATGTATTTGGTTTCACATTCTAAACATACTTTTAATATAATCAAATATCGTATGATAACAAAAAGATATTCGATTTTAATACTGTGAATATACTATTAATGTTCAAAACAATAATGACTTCAATCTTAAACTATCCTATCCTAACTAAAAAGAAATTTCGGAATCTAGGATTTATTGGTCATTGATTAATAATGAATATAGTTGCTATCACAATGACTGATTTGTTAGATTTACAAATCATGAACTATCTTAAAAAATTATTCCAAAAAGAAGGATATATTAAACAAGTCTATTGCTTTAATAACAGAAACTTAGATACCAATAATAATAATAGTATCTTTCTTATTTTCTCGAACGCAAAATAAGCAAGCAGAATATTGTAAATCTCAAAAAAGGGACCTCATTATTTGGACAAATCTCTTCATTCAAAGAAGCATATGTAATAATAAAGCAAAACTGATTAAAGCAGGTCAACCTTTTAAAAGCGCATCTGCTGTCAAAGAAGCATTCGTAATAATAAAGCAATACTGGTAAAAGTAGTTCAATCTTTTAAAAACGCATCAGCTGTCAAAGAAGCATGCATAATAATAATACCATATTGGTAAAAGCAGGTAAAACATTTTTTGCAAAAAAAGTTCGAAGACATCAAAACTTTCTAACCAATACAACATCATGTTTCCACAAGATAAAAAAAAGAATGTATTTTTTTTTCCTAAATGGCTAAATAATTTACTGATTTATTGTCTAAAATATGTGTACTCACATAACATCCTTTTATTTTTAAAAATGTGAAAATTTTGATCCAATTTTTTTAATACATCAAGAAAAACTCCCGATGGTAATCTAAATACATACGTCCCCGGAAACTAAAACACATAAAGACATGACACACCCAGCATTTTATTCGGAAATAATTCATACCTGACCGAAATAGAAAACTAAGTACGCTCCGCAATCCCTTCGGAGCTATTTTAACCAGCACATTCCTTTTCAAGTTGTTTTCGAACGAATTGCGACGGTTATTTTTCACTGAAATGGAAACGAGGCCCCGAAGAGCTGTTTATTACAAAACTTTACTCGGAGACATCTTGGATTATCAGACGAGCTACTGTTATGGATCCCTCCCTCAGTCCTCTAAGGATCCCGACAGGAGGATGTCATTCCGCTGCTCCTTAATGAATCCTTTTTGTCATCGAGTAATAAGGGAAAGGATAAAGGATTTCCTCTCTTGGCAGTTTTAATTAAAAAAATTAACCTTCTAGAGATCCTTTTTCAGTAGTGATGACACTCTTTATAGCAGTAAGAAATAGAAATTTAAGAGAGATGCCACATGTATAAGTGTATAGTAGAATCAATCAAATATAATGTATTTCATTTTATACATCTTTCATTAGTATTTTCTAGTAGTAGCGTCTTTTGTCGCCCAAATGCATGTTAAGTCTGTTTCTCATAGCAATATTTCATAATAGACCAGGGCTGTAAATAAATTCAGAAATAACGCTACACATTTAACATTATTCACATTACTATGAAGCGGATATAGTGAAATGAGTTAGTAGGTCATCGTATATGGTTAGTTAAAATAGTTAAAGTTAGAAAAAACGATTTTAATTAGCTTAGTAAATAAATGCATGAAAATGTTATTAGTAATCAAAGATGCTAAGCTATATAACGGTTAATGCTGTAGCGAGTGAAGGTCGCGGTTCGAACCTGCGACGTTTGGGCTTGTAGCCGAGTAACATACCGATCGAGCAAAAGGGATCCTTCAGCTCGAAGGATATTATCTGGCTCATAAGGCTAACGCTACAGTACTCCCCCACCAGTGAGTCGGACGAGAGACGAACGATTTTTGAAAGCGCCAAGCATATGGCGAGCATGCGAATTCGTT